>JABUQX010033607.1:60000-62500 GCA_015478945.1 Trachelipus rathkii
ATTAATAATAATAATAATAATGGAAGATACATATCACGTTTTGAAATAATAATAATAATGGAAGATACTTATCGCGTTTTGATATAATAATAATAATAATAATAATAATAATAATAATAATAATAATAATAATAATAATAATAATAATAATAATAATAATAATAATAACTAATAATAATAATAATAATAATAATAAAAACGTTAAACTTAAATTCACGTATTGAAATTACCAAGTTCTTGAAAATATTTCAGTTTGAAACTTTTACTGCGGTTTTTGTAAATTGCATTTTTTATCGGTCCCCGTTCCATAGTTTATGCCGTTATCGGGAAAGTGTTGTCTGTGAAGTGATTCTTTTAAGATCATAATCGGCTAGCACTGCGAAATCTTTAACAATTTTGTCTGTAACGTATTTTGAAAATAATGGACTTTAACGTATTCCACTGAAAGATTTACAATCTTTATATATAAGATATATATAATATATAATATATATATATAATATATATATATATATATATAATTTAAATTATATAAATATAAGTTTGTATTATTATATATATATATATATATATATATAGGGTTGGGATTAAAAAAAAACCGTTCATTTTTTTTAAAAAAAAAAAACACTTTTTTTTTTTAAAAAAAGACCAATGGCCAAAATTTTTTTTTTTTGTTTTTTTTTAAATTACTTTTTTTTCATATATAGTTAGGTCTTTTTAGGTAATTGCATTATAAAATTACAGTAGTAATACATTTGTGAAAGACGGTATGCAATATTATAAAGTAGATTTTATTTACTTAGTAAAGTTTTATTTGTGCTCTAGGGCATAAACCTATTACATGTTAACATGATCTTTTTATATTATTATTATTTATTATATTATTATTATTTATTATTATTGATTATTATTAGTATTATTATATTATATAGATATGAAAGTATTTTATATATATATTATAATTATATATATTTTTATATATATATATATATATATATATATATATATATATATATATATATATATATATATATATATATATTATTATAAAATTCTTCATCTACCTTTTTCCCCCCGAAGACTGGTGGTAGGGCGTAAGAAGCATTGGAAAAAGAAAAAGCAGTAGAAGAATATGGCAAAAGTCGAAAAGAAAGTCCAGCCTTACCCCTCCCCCTCTGTACCATTATTTAGTAAGGACTTGCGTCACAGATTCAGAAAATCCACCTATAGCTTCACGGGACTGCGACGGGACCCTCACTATGGTAAATCGTCAGTGTAAGTGTTCACCCTTGGCCCAGGTGGGCCACAAACCATACCCCCTCACAAAAACCCCGCCATTTTCTCCTATTATGCACCTTTAGTCTCGCCTCTGCCAAACTCCATTTTTGTCCTTCAGACATTCGTTTTACTGGACTCAATCCACTTTCTCGATCTCCCACCGGTCGGTTTCCAACCACACTCCCCACCTATACGCGCTTAAAAACCCGACTATCCATCATCCTTTCCACAGGACCAAACCATTTCAACGTACTTTTCTTCATTTATTCTCCTCATTTACCCCTTTCTTCACACCACACAACTCTTGCTAATATGTTCATTCCTCCATTTTATCAATTCTTCTCACACCTAGCATGCCCCGAAGTCTGTCTATCTAACACATTAACTTTAGATCCTCTTATTACTCTTATTCCAGGACCATTAGTCTCAGCTACTATACATATAACACAGTAACAACATAGCGTCATGTAAGCCCTAGCACTCAAAAGACTTAGTCCCCATACATTCACCAACGATTTTATTTGCACCAGCCACCTCCTGCCATTCAACATATATCCTTAAAATTTAAACTCAGACACTTTGTTCTAGCTGCTCACCAGCTAACATAACTTCACACTGAGGACTGTCCCTCACTCACAACCATAACCTTTACTCTTATCTACGTTTTACTTTCAAACCCCTCCTCTTACACACCGCTGCCAAATCTCTCTACCAATTCTCTCAAACTTTGTGTCTCATACGCCACACAAAAACCAATCATCCGCATATAATATGGTTAAGGGCACTCATCTCCATTCTCCATCATTCTAACACCATTTCCGTCACGCCCACCTCAATTCTTTCTAAACCCCTCATATACAAATTGAAAACCAAGGAGACATAACACAACCCCTGCCTCACTCCGCCTAGTAAACTTAAACCAATCACTTTTTGACACCATTTATTCTTACTACACGCCTCACTATCGTCATACACTCCCTTTTATTCCATTCAGAAGCCTACCACCCAAACACTATATATCACTAACACCTGCCATAGAGGGCTTCCCTATTAACCCTAATCAATACCCCTGATTTTCGCCATTAAAACTTAAATTACAATTTTTGCTCTTCCCCCTCATTTTCTCTATCATTGCTTCAATGTAAAGATCTGATCCACACATCCTCTACTACTCTTAAACGCACCTTGTTCTTCACCAATCAGTCCTTCAGTTACTCGGCGC
>JABUQX010033607.1:65000-67500 GCA_015478945.1 Trachelipus rathkii
TATTAAAATTCATTTGTCGCTTTTCTGCCCACCCAAGATATCGAGATCATTTTGAATCTTTATACATCCATCATTATTTCTTACTGAGGTAGCCACTTTGGTATCATCTGCAAATTTAGAAATCTACATTTAAGTTCCTGGTCTAAATTATTTATATGAATATATATATGAGGAACAATAGAACTGAACCCTGTGGAACACCACTCTTCGCTATCTTCTCATGATGACTTACTGCCATTTAGTAGTACACGCTGCCTTCTATAAAACAATTGCTCTTTAATCCAACCATGTTCCACTCAACGGGTCAACGTATACCACATTGTGATAACTTTTGTATCAGCCTTATGTAGGGAACTTTATCAAAGGCTTTGCAGAAATCTAAATATAATCTCAACTGGATCTCTGTAATTGCAGTCAGTAAAGTATTCCAGTAATTTTAAAAGGGGGGGTCTGACATGATCTACCCTTTTAAAACTCATGTTATCATACTATTTCTTATCACATGAATTATGACCTTTCAGTATTCCAAAAACTTTTACAACCCGAGGTTTGTTAAGCTAACTGTCTTATAATTTCCCAAATCTTCCTTACTACCTTTCTTGCAAATAGACAACTATGCCGTTTTCCAATCCTCTGGTTCCTCACCAAATGTAGATCGCATAAAAATCAAATACAGTGCCTTTTTAATGATAATCTTTCATCATCTTCAACTCCCAGGAAGGGTAGGGTGTATCACCCTGTCAATGGAACGAGCTTCTGATATAATCTTGACTTTAAACTCCTCTTACCTTCTTGTACCTTCCATACAGAAGAATGAGCTTGTCAGTACATCTGATACCAAAGGCTAGTTCTTGAGTTATTTCAAAATAATCTGCCAGGAAGGGTGTTCACCCTGTCAGTGGGACCAGTGGGACGAGCTATAATTGGTATCATCTTGACTTTAAACTCTTCTTTCCTTCTTGTGTTTTACAAACCAGAATGAGCTTATTAGTACATTCAATTCCAGAGGCCAGTTCTTGAGTTACTTCAAGCAAAATATGAAGGGCCTGGTTACTATGGCCTGTTGCCCTCGTGAAGAAATTTCGTTAGATTCAATTGTATCGAGAAATCTAAATTCATTGTCGCCAGAATTAAAAGTTTTTAATTCTTTTTTTTTTTATTTAAACATTCATAGAAGAAATGTAGGTGAAATATTTGTTACTTCTCCAACTCAGATTGTAATATAAAATAATTTAATGTAATTTAATGCTAATATTACCCTTTTATATATATATATATATATATATAATATATATAATATATATTAAATATATATATATAATACATATAATCAAATAATAAATATATATTATATATATAATATATATAAATAATATATATATATATATATATAATAAAAAACTTTACATGGCTTTAAATTAATGTTCTACATACACCCTTTGATATCGTTACCTTGCTTATTAAGAAATTTAAATTTGAAGTAAGATTTCTGAAATTTAGTAGGTTGACGATAACGAGTACTGAATATATTTTAATTCTTGCTATCAATTCTCCTCATTTTTACCCCGCATGTACTTCATTTATTATTATTGGTGATAGCGTTCTGTTTTCCATTATAACAGTGTGGAAAGAAATTAGTTGCATGTCAACCACGCACTATCTTAATGAATTTTTTTTTTTTTTTTAATGGAAAGGTATTTTAAATTATTTTCTTAATTTTTGAGTATATGCTGTAGGGGAAGATTTTATAGATAGAATATCGGGTAAGTAGGAGTGAGGTTTACAAATTCTAACAGGCTAGGAAATTGAGTTCAAAAATATTTGCCGTGCATGATGAAATTTTGTGGCACAATTTGCTCTATGTGGACATGTGCGTTTTCAGATAATGGGATAGATATATATAGTTTCTATGATGGACAGTGTATTCTTGGAATTTTTTTTTTTTAGAAGGTTGAGGAACAAGTGCATAACTAAGACGAGGGAATTATTTAAAGAAAAACTTTTGGGAGGGGGTCGTGGGGGAGAAGTAAGAGAGGGAGGAACCGATTAATATTTTAGACCTAGAGAATGTATTGCTGTATAAATAAGCAAAATGAGGAAAGGAAGTTTAAAATTAAAGAAAATCGCAATGCATAAAGAATTATCATTTTTAGACCCTATGATAATTATTATTTGAAGACATCTATCAGTCCGGCCCTTTATAATTTATTCAGTGTTAACTACTTATATTTGTATGTGTGTAATGCTTCGCAGGTTTATATTTGTGTGTGTGTGTGTGTAATTCTTCGCAGGTAAGAGAGGGCCGTCATTTATAATTTGATATGCGATATTGTCGATGAAAGAATTATATAATTAATAAAATCTGTTGATGACAGCCATAAAATTTTTAATTTTATCTCTTAATTTATTTTTTATTTTTTAAATTTATCAATGGAACGCCGTTGACTTGCAGTGGTTTTTGTTTTTTTGTACAGTCGTTTTGGTTCATTCATCTTTAATT
>JABUQX010033608.1:0-10000 GCA_015478945.1 Trachelipus rathkii
TACTACTAAAACTTCATAATTGTACTTCTACCTTTTTAATATATTCACAATATAGCCAGAAAATTGTCCTTTCCTCAAATTCTCAAAGATGAACTATCACTATATTACTTGCTTCTATCCACATAATACATGCTTCCTGAAGAAATCACTACTCTATTAATATAAGAGCTTTTATGGATATGACGTTTAGCTAGAGTAGATAGGATATATATAATAAGCCAGAGCTAAATTTTGGTTTTTTCTATTTGAGTAAGATTACAGCGAGAGTATGTATAATATTTTCTATATATGATCTCATTATTGTATAACTTACTCATCTAAAGCAATAGATAATTATAATATATATATTAATATATAATATAATATTATATATTATATATATATATATATATATTATATATAAATATATATATTAATATATATATATATATTATATATATATATATATATATTATAGATATAATAGTATATATATATATAGTATTAATATATATATATATTTATATAATATATAATATATTAATAGTATATTATATATATATATTAATATATTATATTATATAATTAAAATATAATTATATATATATATATAATTATATTATATAATGATATATATAGTTATATATATATATATATATTATAATATAATATATAATATTAATTAATATATATAAATATATGATAGTATGTTACATCTAAAATGAGTGTTAATTTAAAATAAGTGTTTATTCATATATATTTATTACAAGAAAGACTATATGAAATAAAATATTAAAAAATAAATAAATTATACAATATGTGAGACTTATATATAGGTATTTTATGATTTCAAATTTATTACAAATATTTTACATTTTGATGCTCTGAATTGCCCTCTGGAATAAACCTTACTCGCTTGCGAGAGGTAGGAAAGGCATCTGTAATCAATTGGGTGTTACACGCGCATATATAGCGCGAGTTCCTATATCACATTGAGTACCCTCTAATGAACAAGAAGCTCTATTGCGCGTGAGAGAAGAACGATCTGCTCGCGAACCTTTGCTCCGAGAGAGAAATAAGTGGATCATCATAATCTGTCGAAGAGCAGGTGAGCTAGCTATGTCACTTAGCGACATACGATGAGGTGAGCGTTCAAAATACTCTTCTAGACTCCAATATGAATTGGTACTAACTACTTGTTTGGAGACTTTATTAACTACTACTACTACTTCTTACTTTCTTCTTCAATCACAAATAAACAAATACTAATTTTTGATGATTTCAAATTAGTTAGTATGTTGAAAGGCCAATAATTGTATGTTTGGATGTATTGTCACTATTCCTAAAATATCCTAATTATGAAAAACCTTACTATGGAGATTATGAGGAAAAATAAATTATTAACATTTAAGAAAGAAGCAATGACTATTAAAATGGACAACATATATGGATTCACACCTTCGTTGAACTTGTTTATGTATATTGACAAATCATAAATCTAATTTCACACATCTAATACTACCCAGGATATTAAAATTTTGCTTTAGAGTATCTCGTCAAGAGATCTATTTCACACATATACTCGCGCGACTTTTACTAAAAAAATGGAATCGTCTGTGGAGATTGGCACACACCTATTGAGGATATCAAGTTTTTAAAATTTGCGGGAGTGCCAGAGAAAGAGATCAAAAACAAAAACAAAAACACAGAAATAGTATAGAATTCTAAGAAAAGGCACATATCTGAATAAGCTGTAAAATGTAATCAAAAACAATCACTAAAAAGAATAATACTTGAGATTAATTTTGAACACTATGAAATATACCAAATAAAAGTCGCACATCACTCTGATAGTATATAAAATCATGTCACGAATTCTAAAGTAAACAATAGTATTCCAGCAACCCTTTTCATTAAAAGAAAAAATAATGATATGACAAACAATAGAAAAATAGACTTGTCAATGGTAGTTCCGGATACTTACATTATTAGTGTATATGACAAAGAGTCTAAGTGTATATGAATAAGAAAGTATTTATTATGAGATATAATTAGTTTATTATACATATTAAGTTTATACATTATTTTGTTATTCATTTGAGTTTTTTTTCTTCATAAAAGAAATAATAATTATTTTATATTTATTAAAAATGTTCTATACACTAATATAACTAATATATTATTATATTTGGATCACTATAGTATATACATTATTTATTTTGATTACTAATTATATATAATATAATAGTATATAGTATATAATATATATATAATAGATATAATATATAATAATATATATATATTAATATATAGTAATATATATAATATTATATATATATGATATATATATTAAATATAATTAAATATATATTAATTATATATATATATATATATATATATATATATATATTATATATATAATAAGATATATTATATTAATATATATAGATAATATATATATATTATATATATATAATATTAATATATATATATTATATATAATATATATTAATATATATATGTATATATTAATATATAATATATATAGATATATATATTATATTATTATATATATATATATATAAATATATATATAATATTATATATATATATATATAATATATAAATATAATATATATATATATAATATATAAATAATTATATAATAATTAAAATATTAATATTATGTATAATATATATATAAAATATATATGACGATATTATATATATATTACATATATATGATAATTATATTGTATATAATATATAAATTTATGTATATTACATTATTAATCTACGGTATGTAAAATAATAAGCACATCACTTACCCCTAACATAATAGTATATAGAAGAAACATAAATATATATGTTAATGAATATCTCTCTTCTAACGATCAATATAATATATAATATAGTACTATATCATTATATTTAAGGTGTAGCAGATAGTGAATTTTTCACTAATCCGCCGATAGCGGATGCGGATAGTAAAAATCTCTATCCGCCGATTGCGGATGCGGATAGGCCGATAGTTAAGTTTTTAGAGTCTTAGCCACAGGTTACTTCACACACACACACATATATATATATATATATATATATTATATATATAATTAATATATAGGTTATATATGTATATGTTAGATATATTAGTTATTATATGTTTAGGGTAATGTATTAGGGGTAATTTATTATATATGTATTATATGTATTGTATATTATTATATAGTTTATTATTATAGTAATATTCTGTCGTTGATGTACAGTTAATGTGCAGGAACGTCTTGGAACCCAACTCTTTTGCACCCCACCAACCTCTTTCCCAACGCCTCCATCCATTTGGAAAAGGTTATATTTATTAATGCTTTAAAATAATAATTCCAAATTATGTGTTCAATACCAAAAGATCTTCAGAGCCCTTTCCAGAAGGAGAGTTTGCTTCCGCTTTCTCGTCGTAAATGAAGATCTGCACCACTGAATAAGACCTCACTTGCACAACTTGTTAAAGGGCTTGTCTAAGATTTTTTTTTCCTGGCCAACTTCTGAAAGATGTGGAAAAACTTTTACAATATTATTACGCCACAAAACCAAGTGGATCTCTATGCTGATTTCAAAGCTTTTTCTTCTTTTTGATACTCTTCGACAATGATAGTGCTTTTGACACCTCGAACATCCGCGCTAGATTTGTTTGTGCTCTAGAGAGCCAAAATAAACGTTCATGGTTCGCCATGATATCGCCTAATAGATGGTAATTGCGTGTCTGTTTTTGTGATCTTTGCTTTTTATTTGCTAGTGATAGTTCCGCCTTTAGCAGCATTTCACGCATAGGCAATCCTCCAGAAAGTTAATTGTTAAAGTCTGTGAACACGTGAATCAAGAAATTTTGTTGTGTATCTAGGATTTTAGAAAAGTTTGCAATTGCACATGGCGTCATCGTTTTGGAGAGTTTGAAATCTATATTCTATCTCCATCATGAACTGTTTCTGTGATCCTCCTTGAAAGTCGCGTGAACTCTTTAATATTATATAATATATTATTATATAGTATATATATAATAAGTATATAATTATATATATATATATATATATAATAATATATATATATATTATAGATAATATATTATATATATAAATAATGTGGTGATGTGTGTGTGGAAGGCATTCGCAGTCCAAAGCGAGTGAATGATTACCCCCATTATGGCATATGGGGTGTTAGGGAATTTGCTGTTGAACCGCTATGCTCCAATGGTTCGTCCCTTTTCTGGCCACATTTCAACGTTTTCTTTCACAAGAGTATCTATTGACTTGTCAAGCAAGTACTATTTTAACACACACCACACACACACACACACCACACACAACACACACACACACAACACATGCACACACCTACTCATTACAGTACCTTTTAGCAAATTTATAAAAATGCTGCAAATGAATAAAGACACAGAATCCAAGAGGGGAGGCTTCCAAAAATAGCTCCCCATGAATCCCTCCCCCATCACTCCTTCACCAAATGATAGCTGACGGTTTCCTGCGGTAGGGTTGGTGTCATTACGGAATCATCAACTTTTTCTGGTACACGGTTTTATTTCTACATCAATTTCTACAACATTCGCAGTCCCTATTCTAATTTCCCCTTTGTTAAGCCTTTTTCGTTTTTGCATTTGTGCTAAAAAAATGCTTAAGTTTTCGTTCGTTTTGTCAAACTTGGTGCAAAATCGTAAAACAATGCTCACCAAACGTAAAGAATTTCCTTAATTCTGTGTAATATAGAATAAAATTCTGTATAAAATAGCAACCTTACAGAATTAATAAAATTCCTTACGTTTGATGAGCATTTTTTTACGATTTTGTACCAAGTTTGACAAAACGAACGAAAACTTAAGCATTTTTTTTAGCACAAAAGCAAAAACGAAAACGGCTTTAAACATCACTGTTCCTCATGTAGACCTCACGTCTTATTATTAATCGAAACTCCGTATTTGAGCATCTTGATAATGAACCCGTACTCTGTTCACTCCTACTCTCTGTACCTGCATTTGCAATTTTTGGCCAAATACGGTTAATAGCCTTATATGAGCAATGACGCTGTTTGCTCTTGTATCTTTAATTTGTTGTCTTCTTAATTTGTTGTCTTCTTAATTTTCTGATTTTATTGTTCAGCGTCTCTTGCCAGTCTACTGCTAAACTCATCTGATCTGAATGCTTATCTCCAAACTCAATTGACTCTCCTTTTTCAATATTCAATACCGAAAATGTCTTTCCTCAAATTCTCAAGATGAACTACCTTTTAACTTGCTTCTATCCACAATAATACATCTCCTGAGAAACTCTCATTTAAGAGCTTATGCGTTTTAGAGTGATGGAATAAGCCAGAGCTAAATTTTGTTTTCATTTGAGTAAGATTCAGCGTTGTGAATAGTTTTCTTATATGTCTCATTTTGATACTCTCTCTAACAGCTAATATATAATATATATATAGTATATATATATATATATAATATATGATATATATCATATATAATGTTACTTAAATATAAATATATATATATTATATATATATATATATTATAATATATATATTAATATGCACATAGTGTATTTATAAAAGTGTTTATTCATATAAATGCTATAACTACATTGAAAAAAATAAAAAATAAAAAATATCGTATGGACTGTCATTTCTGCGATGTAAAATTTCTCATATTTACATTTGTGGATTTTTCCTAATAATAACCTTATCGCTGTGCAGTAACGAACATGGGGAACGCTTACCAAGGATTATAATCAAACACGCGAAAACACGCTCCAATCCGGAAAAATGAAGTACAAATATGCCTCAGCTGATCTACCTAATCTACTACTACTACTAACTACGTAACTACATACTACACTACTACTACTATATATATAATATAATATCGTATATATAGTATATAATATATATATTAATATATATATATTATACTATATATTTATACATATATACTATATTAGAGGTGTAGCAGATAGTGAAGTTTTCACTATCCGCGGATGCGGATGGGTAGTAAAATCACTATCCGCGGATTGCGGATGCGAATAGCGGATAGTTAAGTTTTTAGAGTTTTAGCCATCAGGTACTTCACACATGATATATAATATATATATGATAATATATAATATATATATATATATATATATATATATATATAGTATATATATATATATATATATAGTATATATATATATATATATATATTATATATACCGCTATTACCAGAGTGCGAGGTACGCTTTTGGAACCCAACTCTTGCACCTCCCACCAACATCTCTTTTCCAGCCTCCATCCTTTGGAAAAGGTTATTATATATTAATGCTTTAAAATTAATAAAATTGGATATATGTTCAATAACAAAAGCTTCATAGAGCCCTTATCAGTTAGGAAGAGTTTTGCTCCCTGTATCGTTCGTAAATGAAGATCGACACGAAAGACTCTCACTTGCAACTACTTTGTTAAAGGTGCTGTGCTAAGATTTTTTTTTCTCTGGCCACTTCTGAATAGAAGTGTGGAAAACTTTACAGAATTATAAGAACGGTCCAAACATGAAACCAGGTGGATTCTGGCATCGTGATTTCATGAGCTTTTTTCTCTTTTGATAGCTCTTCGAGTCAATGGGTGATAAGTGTCTTTTGACACTCTCCGACAATCGCCTGCTCAAGATTTGTTGTGCTAAAGAAGCAAAAAAACGTGTCAAATCGATGCAATGATAATCGCTAATGAGATGGTAATTGCGTGTGTCCTGTTCTGTGATCTTTTGCTTTTTATTGGTCTATGTGATCAGTTCCGCCGCTTTAGCAGCACTTCATCGCATAGGCATCCCAAATTAATTTTTACAGTCTGTGAAACACGTGATATTAAAAAGAAATTTTTGTTGTGTATTCTAGGATTTATGAAAAGTTGCAATTGCACATGCGTCATCGTTTTGGAGAGTTTGAAATCTATATGCTAATTCTCCATCATGACTGTTTTCTGGTGATATAAAATAAGGACCTTAATTAATATATACTATATATATATATATAAATATATATATATATATATATATATATATAATTATATATATATATATACGATATATATATATATATATAATATATATATAGTATATATTATATAATATATATTATATATATAATATATATTTACTATATATATCATAATAATATATATATATAATAAGGTAGTGCACACACGATACTCATAACTAATTCATCTGGATGAATAACTGATCGTCGCTATCAGCGCAAATAAAATTGTTATTGCGATTGCGGATAGTGAAAATGCGATGAGGTTGTGGATGCGGATAGTGAAAATTGGGATGCGGATATCTGCGGAGCCGGTATAGGCGGATATCGCGCTTACATCCTCTAATATATATTATATATATATATATATATATATATATATATAATATATATATATTATATATATATATATATATATATATATTAATATATATATATTATATATATATATATATATATATATATATTATATATATATAATCAGAGGCGATGACTCCTGCAACTCGTGCTACCGTGCTCATTAACAGTTAATTTTTAATATAAACAAATATATTTTTGCACGTTTTAGGATGTTACGACATATTGCTGTTCTGTTATTTGAAATTATGTACATAATAAATATAAAACGATATAATGCAATAATTAATAAACAAAAAATAGTAAGAATAAACCACTATAAATAACCCGCTTTTAACTCCATTAAAAATGCGCAGCTGTCCAATGCCCAGAAATGGATGGCGGGATCGGAGCGTTGCTAATTACAGTACAAAACACAGTTACATGTTTTTAAAAAATGCTTTAAAGCATGCAAAAATGATGAAAATATTTTCATGGATTTAAATGCTGTTGATTTTCCAGAAACTACTGACGTTCCATTACAAAACGCTTGAAAACTTGAGACGAAATTGAAATTTTCATCATTTTTTTCTTTTTTTTTTTTCTTTTTGTATTGGTGCTTTTTTTATGATGGTATTTACAGAATTAGATATAATAAAATTTACATAACATTTTGGATAATTAAGTTTTATATATTATGAATAGATATCATGCTATATAAATAGCATGCAGTTGGTTGTAGCCATGCGGCAACATCCGACATCAAAGGATTGTAGCAAGTAAATTTTTTTTACTTGTTTTCGCATTTATTACTATATTATACTATATATATATTATATATATAATTAATAAGAATATAAATATATATATAGTATATATAATACTATATATATATATATATATATATATATATATGATTATAGAGGAGCAATATTTTACTCACCGAGATCTTTATGCGAAAAACTTTACTGCATTCGCTTTGATTATATACTAACGAATTTGCCGGATATAGCTAAATGTCAACCCAGGCATTACCGCCATATTAGCTATGTGGCCAATAATATATATATATTATATATAATAATAATATATATATATATATATAGTATATATATATATAATATATAATATAATATATATATACTATATATATATATATATATATATATAATATATAGTATATAAATTATATATATATATATATATATATATATATAATATAGTATATAATATAGATATATAATATATATTATATTATATATATATATATATATATATTTATATTAATATATATATATATAATATATATATATATAATAATTAACCCGTATATTACCAAGTTGCAAGGACGCTTGGACTCCATACTCTTTTGCACACCCGACCAACCCTTCCTCAAGCCTCCATTCCATTTTGAAAAGGTTTTAATAATATATTAATGCTTTAAAATTAATAATTCCAAATTATGTTTCAATAACAAAACTTCAGAGCCCCCTTTCAGAGGAAGATTTGCTTCCCTTTTTCGGTCCCCCCGTCCCCCGGGGTAAATGAGATTTGCACCACCTGAATAGATCCGCCACTAAGCCACACTGTTAAAGGCTTTGCTAAGATTTTTTTTTCACCTGTTTTCCTGGCGACTTCCTGAAGATGTGGAATAATCTTTTAACAATTATTACGGTGAGGGCGGTACGGGGCACTGCCACAAAACCAGTGAGTCTTTATCATGATTTCAAGCGTTTTTTCTCTTTTGATCACTCTTTCTTCGAATCAAATGATATGTCTTTTGACACCTCCGAGACTATCGCTGTCTTAGATTGTGGCTAGAAGCCAAAAAAACGGTCATATGGATTCGGCAGATGATAGCGCTAAATAGATGGTAATTGCGTGTCTGTTTCTGTGATCTTTTGCTTTTTATTGGCGGGTGATATTATTTCTGCCTTTTAGCAGCATTTCATCGCAAATAGGCATCCCAAATTAATTTAACAGTCTGTGAAACACGTGGTTCAAGAAATTTTGTTTGTATCTAGATTAGGAAAAAGTTGGCAATTGCACATGCGTCAATCGTTTTGCAAGAGTTTGAAAATCTATATCTAATCTCCATCATGACTGGTTTCTGTGATCTTGAAAGTCGCGTTAACTTTTAATAATATATATATAATAGTATATATAATATATATATATATATATATATATATATATTATATAATATATATATATATATATATATATATATATATATATATACTATATATATATATATATATATATATATATATTATATTATATATAAACATATAAATAATATTATTATATATATATATATATATTATATATATATATATATATATATATATATATATATATATATATATATATATATTATATATATATATATATATATATATATATATATATTAATATAATTATATATTAAATATATATATTAATATGTAAAGGTAGTGCACAACGATACTCTAAATAATTCTGTGATGAATACTATCCTTTATTCCGCAAAAAAATTTAATGCGGAATGAGGTTTGCGGATGCGAATTAGTGAAAATGGCGGATGAAGGTTGCGGATGCGGATAGTGAAAATTGAATGCGGATATCGCATATTGCGG
>JABUQX010033608.1:15000-19055 GCA_015478945.1 Trachelipus rathkii
TATATATATTATATATATATATATATATATATATATATATTATATTGGCAAAAAATATCTTCATACTATTAACAATTTTTTTTTAAATCAGCAATTTGAAATTACGAAAAAAATATTAATGATAAATGTGTGCTGCTATTTTGTAATATATAAAAAGTTTGGGAAAGATAAACTGTTTGAGGAATTCCTCCCTCTCAAATATAACTTTGGAACTAATCCCTAAAAATGTTCATTTCCTTTAACATCTTAATAGCAATAAAAATCATGTTGATTTAAATGATTTAAATCATTTGGTTTAAACCAAACAATCCTGATTTATATGAATGTATTTTTGCTCATATTGTTCAGCATGGTTGTCAAACATGGGCTCTAAATAATAAGATGAGGCACAAAAACAAATGGAGGTGGGCGATGGAGTCAAAAAAAATATTGAAAAAAAGGTATAAGTATGGAAGAAGGAAAACGGTTGACACAGGATTGGGTCACTCAGAGGAAGGTTTTTAGTGAGAAATTTCATCAAAGGATAGATTAAATTGGACAAGTCGAGCACAGTTAACTGAACAATCCAGATCCGCGACTAACACCACCCAACAGTTACGTAATATAACATTTTTCAACATAGGTCTTTAATAAAATCATTTACATTCTAGGCCATAGAGCATTCATTTTAATTTGATTAAAGTTTTATTATGAGAAAGGAAAAACCTTTGAAATTATTTTTAATTGAGAATCAAGAGTTGGATATTTTTCCGACTTCCTACTCCTCTTCTTTAAGAAATTCCAACTCTGACTCCTGACTCCTACTTTGAAACATTCCTAGTCCGACTCATTTCTTCCAAACCTCCGATTCCCAACTTCGACCCCTTAACCCTGTTTTTAACTATTAGTTTGACTATTGAAAATAAATTTGAAAATCCTAATTAGTTATGATAACTTATTAATATGAAAAAGGATATTTGAGAGAGAGAGAGAGAGAGAGAGAGAGAGAGAGAGAGAGAGAGAGAGAGAGAGAGAGAGAGAGAGAGAGAGAGAGAGAGAGAGAGAGAGAGAGAGAGAGAGATTATCACAAGCTAATTTTAATCAAATGACCTTTATAAACAGAATATCTTAGTGTTGGAATTATATTAAAACTTTTTCTACTATTTTTTATATTTAAGCTTTGCTTCTACGTTAAATCAAAAAGCTACCAATCTTAATATTTTTTCCAAATTTTTTTTCCTAACTTTATGAAGAACCTTTTTTGCAGGGAAGGCAAGAACTCATTAGGTAAAGATTATAGAGACCACGGGCACTTCACTCAGATGATTTGGTGGAATACAAAGCGTGTTGGTTGTGCCAAAATCACTTTCAAAGGAAAAAATCCAAAATTTAATGAGCAAATTATTACTTGTTATTATGCTCCAGCTGGGAATGTTTTAGATTCACCAATTTACGAAGTAGGAGAACCTTGCACTGATTGTGAAGGCAGGAACTGTTCTGACAAATACCTAGGTCTTTGTGGTACGTTTTTTTTTTTTTTTGGTACGTCATTTTATTAAAGGGATGAGAAAACCGGGTGCTTTAAAAACTACGCTTGAAGCGTTCTTTTTTCTGAACGCTGAAGGTTTAGGAAGAAAATGTTCTAAGAAATACGAAGGTCTTTGTGGTACGTTATGTCTTTGTGGTACGTCATTTTTTTTAAGCTGATACCATTACTCACGGACAAAACCTTATTCAAGGAGGGGTATAAAATAGCAAGAGAACCCCGAAACAGGTTAATTCGAAAGTAAATTTCTCAGGTGAGAGCAGACGCAAAGCTTTAAAATGAGAGAGATTAAACTCAGTTGGTAATGAAAGAGAATTTCACAAACCAAAGGTCAATGAGGTTAGGACGGGATTGTCACTGCTTTGATAATCAGATATATTAATGAAATGTTCATCAATATAGATATAAAATATCTTACATATAACTGAAATATCAGAATGATATATATAATATAGTATAGGATAATCTTGCTTAGTATATATAGTATAGTATATATATAGTTTTGAGATATACTATATAATATGTGTGTGGTGTGTGTGTGTGTGTGTGTGTGTTGTGCTCTTCGTGTTGTGTGTGTCTGTGTCAACTGTCTTGAGTATGTTCTAAAAAGATATCATTGATGACCATAGAGCGAAGTATAAATCGAGTAAAACTAAAAAAAATTTACAATTAATTAGTTAAAAAAGCGGTTACTGGTAAGAGCTGGTATCCTTTCAACAATGTTATATTTGAAAGAAAGTGCGAGGCCTCCAATTCTAGTCCGTTTTGATTGAGCAAATGGTTTTCAATCCACTTTTACTTTAAGAATCTGTATAGCCCATAATAGAGGTCTTTCCGTCGATCGAAAGCATTGGCATAAGGCGGCAGAAGTCTTTCCTTCCTGGCCCGGATGGTGTGTTTCTAAATTGCCTTTCTTAAGTTCTTTATTAATAGCCAATCATTGATAAGCTTTGGACGTTGTCATCGGAGATGGTTATTAAAGTGCTTATAAATTAGTGGTCAAAAACACGCTGGATGTTGATTGCGGTCGACGCGGGTGGAGCTGGAATAGGTGTGGCTTCGCGACAGAGCAGATGATCTGTCTGTAATTGAGGTCGAAATAAAGCATGGTACAACACAAGGTGTAGGTAAGGCAGTAAACATTATGCTTAGGCAGCGACTATTAATTATAGATAGTTCTGTTTTTAAGATGGTTTCTTACTGTTTATGGAAAGGTGACCTAACAGGCGGTTTAATTTTACCATTCTTTCCTATCCTACACCAGGAAAGATGGATCTTACTTGGAGAGACATTGCGGGGCAGAGAATAAACAGTGCAAGACAGTTATAATGTCCCTGTGAGAATGGGCTAATACTAGCTTTTTTATCTGAACGAAATATTGAGAGATGGATTGGAAAGGAGGGAGGGGCAGTTTATTTGGGGGGACGAGATACGGTAGTGGTTTGAAGTACGTAGCATACACGCACCCACACACACGCCGCTCTATGGTTGTGCGTGAAGAACAGGTCCTCGGTGTCGCCCGACAGCACCACATTAATGTTTGGATGGTGAGCAAGCTGGAACCAAACACGGTGTGTCTGAGTTTAAAAATGAACTAACACCTTGCGCTACCAATCCCCACATGTTGAATGAAAACGGAATAATGATGGAGAGTTATAGTAGAACACACGCCTCACTCATCTGAAATGGTAGGAAGTACGCTAGTGCAATTAATCTTGGTGATGTAAGGACTAGTGTTTGAGGCTGCGCTAGGGTCTCGGCAATGAGGGTATGTTGTACCTGTGTTAATGTACATAATGTACAGTAGTGAAACTAATGGTCTGGAATAAGAGTAATAGGTCTAAGGTACATGTGTTCGGATGGGACAATCTCAGGTGTGTGTTGGTGTGGGACGAATATTGATAAAAACGAGGCGATGAACGTTATTAAGGGGTGGTTAGTGTGAGTGTGAAGGAAAGGAGTAATGAGCAGGAATAAACGACGAGACACTTACAGAATGGTTTTGGTCATGGTGTGAGGATGGATGAGTAGGCTGCGGGGTATTGGTTAAACGAGTATTAGTGGTGAGTGTGTTGTGTGTTGGGAACCGACTGAGAAACCGAATAAAAAGTGGAATTTGAGGTAGTAAAGGTATGCCTGAAAGATGAGAGATGTGGGAGTTTGGCAGAGGCGAGGAAGAAAGGTGCATATAGCTGGGAGGATAGACGGGTGCGGAATAATGGAGGGGGGTTTTGTAAGGGGAATAGGTTGATGCTAGCGGTTGGTTTTGTTGGCTCGGGGAACTGAGGCGTCCATGGTGGTGGGTGCTCTGAAATAAGCGACCAGGCCGACATATGAGTCTTTGTTGTGACGGCATACTAGAACAAATACTCGGCCATGAAGATCACGCATGGTCGTGAGGGTCGAACGCGAATGGGGACTTGCAGGACGCAGCTTGGTCGTCGATCTTGGGGGGATTGTAGCGCCTAGTTGACCGTGTTCGTCAGGATGTGAGATACGGGTTATGGAGAAGCCGAGGTCTGTCTTGGTG
>JABUQX010033609.1:0-68850 GCA_015478945.1 Trachelipus rathkii
AATATATATAATATATATATATATATATATAAGTATATGTATATATATATTATATATATATATATTATTAATATAATATATATTATATATATAAATATAAATATAATTATATAATTATATATAAATTTATATATATATATTATAATAATATATATTAATTATATTATATATATTATATATATTAATTATATTAATATATATTAAAATTAATATATATAAATTAATATATATAATTAATTATATATATATTACTGAGTAGATATTGAGGTCAAATAATAATACATTATCATGTTCGCCTATCTAAATAAGAAATATAACATAATCACAATTTCATTGAAAACAATTCCAGTTAATATTTTATTATTATATTTACATGTAGATATGATACTATAAAAATATTAGTTAGGGGTATAATTACTCACTAATAAAACTAGATGTAAGAATGGTACTAAATATTTTAAATTCTAACTTAATTATCTAGGTATGAGTATATTTTTTCTCCTTTATTTTTTATTTTATTTTCAGATAGAATATATGATTATAACTGAATAAAGACTAAAAGGATAGAAATTAATAATTATATCACTTAATATATAATGGTATTACTGGCGTGAGTTAATGCTAATTTGAGTAAATTCATTGAGGATCATTGAATTAAGGCTATAAAAATTATTTTCGATTCTAATTAGGATTAGGAGGCATTTGAGCTGATAACTTTTGGAGGCTACTTCAGAATTCATAAACAAAAGATATATTATTCAACATATCATAAGTGACTGAGATTTGAGATATTTCTCTATTATTACAGGTATTTAGAGTTACTGGGTATAGTGTATATACAATTTTTTAAATAATCTATTAGGAACTTTAACCACTGTAATTTTATATAATTATAATTTGATTTATATCATTAAAGTATGTTTTATTATATTAATTGTGTCTCTTATTTTGTTTAAATAGATTATGACAATATGACTTATAGATGTTTTTCATCTCTAAAGCTTCTGGACTATCAATTAATCATTATATTTAATTATATATAAAACTATATTTAATAATATATTAGTTGATTAGTAACCATTAACCTTTTTTAACTCATTAATAATTAATTGCATTTATACAAACATTAAAATATACTACTATAATTTTATATCTGATCAAGAAAATTTAGAAACTATAAAATATTACTTTATTGATCTAGGTATTATTAATATATATATATAATATATATATATTATATATAAACGACCGGTATATATATATTAATATATATATATATATATATTATATTATATATTAATAGTATATATATTATATATTTACTATATTATATATATATATATAATTACTATATATATATATATTTACATAATATATATAAATATATAATTATATATATATATATAATATATATGTAATATATATATATAATATATTATATATATATTATATATTTTATATATATATATAATTTATTATATATTTATATATTGAATAATAATGATAAATTATATATATTATATATAATATTATAATAATATATATATATTATATAATTATATATATATATATATATATATATATATATATAGTTTATCAAATTAAAATGGAACAAATTTTCGAAGCTCTTTATTTCATACACATATCTAAAGAAAAGAGTAAAAACTTCTTCGTCATCTTTGCGAATACGCTCTCTAAGCCTTTCCTTGGTCTCTACTCTGCTCAGATTTAGTCACTGTGATAATCGATCATCACTGAAACTCAGTCATTAAGTACAAAAACATATATATATTTTACTTATTATATATATATAAATATATATATATTATATATATAAGTATATATAATTATTAATATATATATATATTATAATATATATATATATATATATCTAAAAAGATGGGTTGGGGATCGTTGGTTTCCGTTATGGGCCCATAAATCGTAGAAGCGAAGCAATTATTGCGTCAACGGAGTTTATTTTTACTTTTAATTTGAAAGGCAATTATATTATTTTTTTAATGCATTTAAAAAATTAAATTCAAGTTTTAGTTGAGAATTATATATATATATATTATTATTATATAATTATTATATTATATTATATATTATATAATTTATATATAAATATATATAGGTGAGTGAGGTATTAGTGAGATATATACGTTACTATATATATATATATATTTATATATTATAATATATATTATATATATATATATATATATATATTATAATATAGTTATATAATATATATATACTATATATATATTATATATACTATAAATATATATTTTTATATATATATAATATATATATATATATATATATATATATATATATATACCGTCAAATGGGGGGATAAAGAGCCAAGCGGGGTAAAAGTGGTCACCCACACCAACAAATTTGAAATTAAAAATTTTTTTGTGAAGAAAACCATTTATTTTCCTGAACATGAACTTTTTGGGTACAATAGTAGTAATGTTTCAATATTTTGTATAAAATAAATATAGAAAATAATAACTATAACTCAAAAACATTTCCCACTTTTCACTCAAAATTAATGTGAAAATTAAAAAAAAATTTCTAAGGTTTGAAGTTTTGAACAAAACAAGATATAATTGAGATTTAAAAAAATGAGTTAACTGGAGAAATTAAATTTCAAAAGTAAGTGTTTTCATATAAAATATTGTTAATTTGCCTTTTAGTTTTCAAGATATTAACATTTTTTAAGGATGGGGTAAAAAGAGCCACCATGTGGGGAATAAAGAGCCAAAGGGAAAAGGAGCTATTTTTACTTAAAGAAAATTTTAGATTTTTGTATATTTGCTTACTTATTTTGCATTTATTTTGGTATTTACATGTATGATTATTTTATTATTATTATTTTATATTAATTATTTTATTAATTATTATTCAATTATTATTAAAAATTATTCTTATGAATTTCTTTATTGATTATTATTGCTGATAATAAGTAATTATAATCCTTATTTGTTATTAATTTTTAATTATTTTATTATTATTATTATTATTATATTATTATTATTATTATTATTATTATTATTATTATTATTATTATTATTATTATTATTATTATTATTATTATTATTATTATTATTATTATTATTTATGATATTTAATATTATTTTCATTTGTATTCTCTTTGAATTTAACTATCTATTTTTCTATAATTAAATTTTGGATCTATAACTGTATATAGGATGAGTATTAGCAGGGTGAGTTTAATCAGTTAAAACTTTGGGCTTCTATTATATAGTCCGCTTTACCACTAGGAAAACTGCATAATAAGGTGGTGTATTACCTAAATTCCGTAATAGATATAGTATATATATATAATATATATATATACTATAGATAACACTGAGAACTTCCCGAGGTTATGCGATGGAATCATGGGAAAGTTATAGTCTATGGGATCGCTGTATATTATAGATGGTACTACTAATATATTGTATATAGGGAAGAGACGATGAGAGAGTTACGGAGAGATGAGAGAAGAGAGAGAGAATACGACCTAGAGAGAGAAGATGAGAGAGAGGAAGAGAGCAAGAGAGATGGAAGAGAGCATGAAGGAGACGAGGACAGAGAAAAATTAGAGCATGCACCCTTTCGTAATTTAAATAGTAACAGATTATACACTCAAGAACACCTTTGTTGCGTTAAGCACGACTTCGTCATCTTTACTGCTAACTCAGTATGACTATGGTAATGAAACAATTAATAAGCGATGTGCTCACCAGGTTCGCTTGTGGACATCTAAATCAAGAAACTTCAAATTAAAGAGATTTGAAAAATAAATAGTTTATGAGAGTCACTAAAGTTCGTAGTGAACATGTTAAATATAACATAAGTATGATTTTACTTTTAGAGATGATAGTCGGTGAGTAACAAAAAATATATGAAAAATATAATTAAACACTATCATTTAATAACAAATTTATCAGTTGAATTAATAACTAAAAATTATAATTAGGTTATAATATGTTTTTATTATAAATAATAAATTGTCATTCTTATAAAGCTAGATCAGAATTTAATAGCAGCATAGGGAAGCCGAATATTTCTAAGAACAAACACGTCCGAAATTTCCTTCCACTCGTATAAGATGAGATTTGTAATTTTGAATCTTTTGATAAATGATATATGTAGAAAGACCAAGCTCATCCTATTAATTACCAACTCTTCATATATATATGCCTCCTGCTAATTAAACCATACATAGCACTCGAAAAAATAATAATAAGCCAATTATATTTTTCTCTAATAATATTGTAAATCTCCCATTACCTCTATTATACTCTGCACCCGTCAACGTGTTAAACTCTTATCATTCATAATAGATGACTATTAATATAAGGCATTATTAAAATTATCCTTAACCACTTCTAATTTAATAAATATCAAGTGTGTGACAACGCTCTGGTTTTCCAGCCATGCAGATGGCGCTCTTAACACCGCACGCCACGACAAAAATGTAAAAGTGTGCTACGGTGATTTCAAAAGGAAGTCTTTTTAAATTAAGCACGTTAATGAAGGAAGGAAGGAAATCATATGACCTCCTGATGTACATCGATCCTTCTCAAACAGAAGAAAGATGTCAAATGATATAGTCTCTCACTATCAGATCTAATAATGCATAATAGTTGCTCTCGTGAGATTTTCTTGGATGAATACCACTTGCCTTTCTAGGGGTGTAATGATTGCTAGAGCATTTGGCAGTCTGTAATAGTGCCGCCCGACATGGTTCAGATTCTGTGAGTGGATGAAGAATATTATCATTAGGTGGGAGTGCTTTTACTTATTTCGTCGACGTGCAAGTTTTAGTGAGTAGATTTTGATATTGTCTGCTGTATTATGATGAGTAGGGAAGTGAAGGTGATTTGTGATTTACATTTGACTGCATTATGACGTCATATATTTCAGTAATTAATTCACGTACGTAGGTATATCCGTTTCTTATCTGATAGTTACGTTAGTGAGCTGGAATTTAGAGTATGTTAGTGAATCGTATGATCTTTGTTAGTATGAATTGTATAATCTACGGGGTATTATAGTGATATGATATGTAAGTATCTTGATTAAGGTACCTTCAGAGTAGCCGTCGGTGTTAGGGTCGTGATGATATAGTAGTAAGTTGAGGTGTCTAGTTATATATGACGGTTTAGTTAAGTAATATTGTTAGTATATTTACTTTCATGTGATGATATAGTGTAGTTATATAGTATTAGTTGCTGTCTTAGTAGTTGATTACATTTAGATAAGGGTATCAAAGCATATCATATTCTGGATATGATAACCGTCTATGTAGAATACTACATCTAGTATAAGTCGTTCACTATATATGAGATTAGACTAACTTATATAGAGCAGTGCGCCGCACAGTGTGCAAGCACGAGCGGGGTTAGCACGTGGAGTACTGGCACCCACTTTGAAGACTCTGATCTGTGCTGAAAGTGATGTCCCGTGAGAGACAAATGTGTTGATCAAACAGCTTGGTGCCGTGCTGCTATACGTACTTTATACTTTAAAAGGAATACATAGAACAATAATATCATTCCAAGTGTCATTCGTGTTCTAGTAGTTTTCTATATATATTTAATATCCTCATCTTTAACCTATCTATTTAATATTCCAATTGATAAAGATGCTTTATGGTTTTAGTGGCGTGCATGCTGTGAATATATATATCTCACAGAGAGGTCGAGAGATCTTTTTAGTCGTGAGAAATTAACTTGGTTCGTGACACTGGGTTGAAAGTATATAAATAGAGTGACTGATGTTGAAGTTGAGTGAACAGCAGACGTGAGGCTGTGTATCTGGACACGTAGAACTGAAGAATACAGTGGGCTTAAGATCTGAAGTGTTCAGCTCTTGCTGTACACAATCTTCACATAGCGCATCTGACAAATATTTGTGAATCAGTGGTCTGAACTCTGAGGCGTCGTGATGATATTCATATAGGTGTTACTCGAAACAATATACAATTTTTTATTGTGGCTGACAGAGATTTCTAATAGAAAAACTTTGAGGCTACTATTTTTGTGATTTCACCATAGAGCAGTGCTCAACTTAAATTGTTATAAAATATGAAATAATAAAATGGGAAATATATTTATTCCCAGAAACAAATGCATACAAAAGTAACGCGAATGCACGCAAAGAGAAGGTTAGGTGAAAAGTTTTCTTCTTTTGTGATTGTAATATTTTAAAAGGTTTTTAATAGCATAATATGTTAGATGTTTCTAAGGTTAGTGAACAATATAAATCATAAATTAGTATATGAAATTAATTTACTTAAAATAATAAATCTAAATCCATTGGGAGAAATTCTTTTACTCATCGACAGTATATGATTTTATTAGTCTTAATTTAGCGATTTATATATCAATACTTATATTCACCTTCTACTTCCTCACCTATCTCTATATCCGTATAATATGTTGCTACACTCGTATTCTCTCACATTTACTATTAGTATAGTGAGACTAAGCAAACTGACAAATACTATGTCAATTTAGTGAAATGTTAATGCTTTCCTTTTTATAAAGATTTTCTTTCAATGAGCAATTACATCATATAGATATATTTATTTTCCCTACAATCATTGTGAGTTTGAAAGATAACTAGAATTGTCTACATGTGTTACTTGTTATGTAAAAGATTGGGAATAATCGAAAGTGAGTGAAAGGAAGAACGCAAGGTCTATCTAGCAATTCGAGAGTGTAATGAGACCTATGTTATGTTCTACAGAGATGGGTCGTAGACAGAAAGAAAGTGTGTATGAATAGGTATATCTAGTTTCGTGTAAAATAATAAAAAATCAGATGCGTGGGTTTATTTATTAAGCAGTTTCTCGTGCATATAACTGATCAAATAATCAAAATTTAACTGTTTCTGAACTGTCAACTATTAATCTCATTTGATCTACTGAGGGGGCTTCGATGGTAAAGAGCCTAACCTAGAGTGCCATTTTAACCACTATAACTTAGAGTGATAGACTTAGACTTATAATCTTACTCAACGTTAAACTTGAATGTTAGAATGTTAATTATGATACGTGTAGACTCGTCTAGATCCATTATAACTTACTTGAGAAATCTTAAGATATTAATGACTTATGAACTTGAACGTTACACTGTGAGCGTGTAATCTATATAACTCATTAAACCTTAGTCTTGAACATATCATTGTGATAACTTAGCTTAACTCATAGAATGCTAACTTGTATCTTAACCTTTAACTTAGTTAAGCTTCAAACTATAGCGGGTAACACCTAGGTCTAATGAAAAGAGTGACTGATGGCTGTGGG
Organism: Trachelipus rathkii; assembly: GCA_015478945.1. Taxonomy (NCBI): domain Eukaryota; kingdom Metazoa; phylum Arthropoda; class Malacostraca; order Isopoda; family Trachelipodidae; genus Trachelipus; species Trachelipus rathkii. The sequence goes on from JABUQX010033609.1 coordinate 7,331, forward strand.
TTGGAGCATGCGATTTTGTCTTAATTTATTATTGTGTTTGTGGATTGTATACTTAGGTATGGAAGTCGAACATCTTTTGTTTCACACAGGTGTCGTGAGGCGAATGATTTGTACTCGTAGTACACGAATGTGATGAATGGAGCGGAGACTATTAAGAGGAGTAAAGTATATTAGAATGGTCGTGAATTGTTGACATGACGTAACACAAGAGTTCAAATATTGAATGTAAAAGACTATATCTAATAATTAATATAACGTGATTTGCTCTAAGTGTGAGAGAAATATTTATTATACAAAGTTATTGCGTGAAAAAAAGAAACTCATCTAATCATAAATGAGCATGGGTTAATATATTATCGTTGAGGAGGAGATTAAGAAGAATCTCATAGAAGGTAATCATCTCTGAAATACATATATAAATAATTAATGATTTCTTGACTATGCATGAGATGACTAATACAGTGAAAAGATAGATAAATCTTTAAAGCCAAAAAGGAATCATACAGTGGAATATATATTTGCCTTTGGAAGAACCAAAGGTATGTAAAATAATGAATAAAAGGTTTAAATGACAAACTTTTGATGATGAATGGATTAGATTAATTTAACTGGTAACATATAAGCCTATAAATTAAAGATTAATACAAGGTGAATGTAAAGAACGTATACTAAAACTCTTATGAGTTAATAGTGATGAAAATACAATTTAGAATTAATGAAGAGTGAGAGTGATATGGAAATATAGATGAATAAGAACACTTGCGAAAAACATATTCCCAATAGCTCAAACTTATATATCTTATTGTAATCACTGATCTGTATGTGGACTGTTAGATAAGATGTTGTCGTCAATGCAGCCGAGATATTCATAAGTGTTAATGGAAGATCAATAAAAAGCATATGTCGAAGGTGATTGATATTTTGGGAGAATTTGAAGGTGAGATTTTATTTATGCTTTACCAGTTTTTTTATATGGAAGTCTGATGTAATTTCGGTAAGGTTTTTGTGTTCTGTAGAAATAAGTGTTGCATAAGTAAATTGCGGAACATAAGACGTATTGCTCCTAGTCTCGTTGGATATAAGAACTATGAAAAATTAATAGTGAATTGAAAGAAGATGAGTATAAAACCGTTATGCCATGTAAGGCGTAGATGGATAGATTGTATATGATTGGCACATTGGGTGGATAGCATGAAATCTAGTGATGAAATATATATAATGGCTCGGTTTTCATGTTGAGTACGAGCGATTAATATTAACTTAGAGTGATTATCACTATAGAGAGGATAGTAATATCGTAAGTTTGTGAGGTAGAGAGATGGCCAGAGTCTGGAGAAAGTATTGATACCTTGAATACCCCTCCTTGTATACTACGATCGGGGTAAGGGAGAAAAAGGGGAAACTGTTAGACCATATTCACATGCACAGGCGAGAAAGTATCGGAAGTTTATGAGATAGAGTTTGTTGAGGTTACGCTATGCTCAGAGGACGAGAAATGAGTAAATAAAATAGCTAAGTGTGAATACTTTATTGTGATTGAGTGTGTCACGGAAAGAGTGTCGTAGAGACGTGGTTGTTTAACTGAAGTAGTGAGAGTTGAGTTATTGTGGTTAGAAAGAAAATAACAAGGAGGGTTCTGAAGGAGGTTTCTCTGAGGATGTGGTATAGATGATTGGTTAATCGAATATGCATGGAGTACAGGAGAAACTGTAAATTTAAATATTTTCTCTAGGAACATGCAATTGCACTGTGAGAGTAAGTTCATATGTTGTAGAGTTATATGCATGTAAATATATCACATGTTGTGATTGTAGGTTTATGGATTTTATAGCTTATAAAGAACTTTATTCAATGTTTCGATGACTCAAACTGTGATACGGTCATAATTTGAAGGGAGACTAGGTTGTAGTAGTAGCGACATATATAGTATGGCTGAGTTTGTTGTGGATGAGAGATGACTCTGCATAGGAAGATTATATAGTGTGAAATCAAGGCACGGAGATCTATAGTAAATTATGCTTACGATATAGTACGTTAGGATAGGCGGTGCGGTGGTAGATTGTACTCGTAATAATTAGTCGTTGCTTGCCTCATACTTGTGCGTTGATTGTTTGTTTAGGGATCCTTAATTCGTCCTGAGTCAGATCACGGCGTTGCTGCTTTGTCTTCTTTCTTCTTCAATTGTCTTCTCCTCTTTTCGTTCCTTATTCTCAATTTTTGTAATACTTGCGTGATTCTGGGTCTGTTCACTTGATACTGATATTCTGTACGGTGCTGGTGGCGCATATATGTCTGCGCACTGAAGATCTGCTTGTCGGCTTTTCGTTCTCTCTTCTGGTAAAGGGTCTGGGTCGCTTGACTTACTTGGATTGCGTAGGTTTGTGAGCTTGGAGGGTGCTCTCTGTCTTCTTATACTTTGCCTGTGATGCTTTTTTGGGTCTTCTCTGTGCTCGCGTGTTCGTATATCTCTGATAAGAGTTTTTCTTTGCTATAGCACTGTGCTTTTCACTCACTATGCAGTACTTTCTTTGTCCATTATGTATTGATGTTGTTATAGATAATAGGATAATTGATGAGTGGAGTGAGGTCTTTTATAGAATATATTAATATATCGAGTATTTAGGATTTAATATAATTAAGTAGTAATATAATGGTTATTATTATTTAGTTAATATTATTTAGTTTTATTATTATTAGTAGTTGAGATATTGACATATACTCTCTCTACTAATTGTATGATAAAATTGATTTAATGGTTCGATAATAAGATTTGATGAGCTAGCTTCAAAATACTTAAGACAACTTTAAACACTCAAACGCTTGACATATTGAGTTATAATTAGTTAAGAGAGACCGTGTGTGTGTATTAGTGTAGATATAGCCAGTGTAGCATGTGTTTACTCGTAGCGCCTTGAAGGTATCCTGAAGGTATGAAATGCTTATTAGCGATCGTAGAAAACTAAACTGAGGTTTGGGAGGAAACTAGCTTCCAAAAGATGAATAAAATTGATGAATTTGAGACTGCACACATGTCGATTTTATCCTTAAAGAGAAAAATAGTCGCATTTGTCAATGGGTACTCGAAATGATGGAGGTAGGAGGGGGTGGGGGGGAAGGCCAAATCTGATGGTTTCGATAGCCAGGAGATGCGTTCTGCTCTAAGGTTCTCTCAGGACTGACTTTTAACCCGAACAGGATTCGGGATAAAAAATGGTTCGGATTCGGATCCCACTTCGAAAGGGTTGTGTGTGGGGAGAGGAAGAGGGGGGAACCGAGAGAAGGGATTAAGAGAAAGATAAAATTTTTCCTGGTAGTGTGTATCCAGAAATTTTGGTTCTTTAGCGAAAGAAGTTCTAAGAAAGTATCTTTGTATTAGTGAGAAAATATGGCAAATAAGTAATTCAAATTTCAAGAACACTAGCGTGTGGTCTTTACATACAGTCACACTCACTTATTATATATATATATATTACTAAATATATATATATATATATTATGAGATATATAATAATATAGTTGTATGATATATAACTTTGTTTGTATGTGTTATTGTTAAGTGATATATTAATATATATGAGTAGATAACCTACATACTGTACTGGTATAATACAGAATAAGTGATAATATAGTATATATATATATTATATACCCATATATTTTTATAATATAAATATAAGTAGTATATATTATTATATTATATACATATATAATTATATATATAGTATATAATATAGTATATCAGTATATAATATATATATATATATATTCATATCATATATATATATATATATTATATAATAATAGAAGGAGGGATATATAATATATTATATTACTATATATATATATATATATATATATATATATCATTATAATGGATTAATATTAGATATAGATATAATATATTATATTAATAATATATAGTCAAATCAGACATAATTACATCACGCCACCTTAGACGTAGAGTATTTAAGAGTGTGGCACAGGTGTGCACAGGATTGACAGAAAAGTTAGCGAGAATATGACACAAGTCCGAATAAGGGAGAAACCCCTTTATCCTCCCCCTTTATACCCTTAAGTGTGAGAATCGTTGCAGTCGAAAAATTCCCCCTAGGGCCTTCATTGGATCCTCACTATGTGCATCCCGTCAAAGTGTAGGTTCATTAGTTCCTTGGGCCAGGGGGCATCACAACCAATATACTCCCCATGCATTAAAACCCCTGGCCATTACACTGAGTCCTATTATGATCCTTTCTTTTTCACGCCTCTGCCAAAATCTCCATTCCTTAATGCTTCAGGTCATTCCATTTACTGACTCGAATCCACTTTATCTTCGGTCTTCCAGCCGGTCCGATTCACACACTCTACCACTATAATAATTCGCGCTTTATCCTAGCTGACAATCATACATTTTTATACCACATGACCCACACCATCTGCAAGGCAATTTCTTTCATTTATCCTCTCATTTACCTCTCCGATCTTCACACCACACAACTCTCTAATACGTTCATGTCCTCATTTCTCTCAATTCTATTTCACACCAACAACGTCCTCTAACGATAGTGTTGGCCAAAGCACCTGGAATTTTTTCGCACCGCAAGCCGCACCGCACTGCAACCGCACCGCACCGGCACCACACCAGGGTAAGCGCACCATGCACTGCACCCGCACCGCATCGCACCTGGTGCGTCGAACAACCCTAGTGTAGTAGGAGATAACACGTACAATGTAACTAGTATGATGAGAGCTCTTGACATTTGTTAATTACGGATCTTATTACATATATTGTGCTTATATAGTGAGATACGCAACCTTTCCGTCGGGATGTGTCAGTGGTGCACTCCTCAAACCGCATCCACGTGCGCCCTGGGAGCCTCCAACTCCCCCGCGTACAACGAGAAGTGGATTGCCACCCAATGCTTTTAGTTAGTTTTAATACTTTTAACTCTCTACACTCACGAGCTATGTTGTCTTTAAATTATATATATATAGTATATATTATTATATATATAATATAGTATATAAATATATATATACTGAATAATTAGTATATATATTAACTATATATTTATATATATAATTATAATATATATATTTGCAAATGACATAATTCTGACAAAATGATATTAATGCTAATTTTATACTTTTGTATTAAAATTAGCGGTAAAGTAAGTTTTATATTAGTGTTGGCATTATTTTGGTCTAGAGTCGAGTTACTAAAGTGTGTCAGGATGAATAATGAGAAGTCAAACTGAGACTCGAAATGTCGAATAAACTGTCTTATGGCATTGTCAATCATTCTGTAGTCTGTTCTTATATATATAGTATCTAATATTTTCAATGATTTTATTGTAATTCTCACAACTATTAAATATAGAATATAGATTATATATATATATAGTATCATAGTATTATATAGTATATTAGTAGTATATATTATAGTAGTATAGTATTTTTTTGTCTGTGACGTCAAACGCATCTCCATGCCACTTTTTCAACACTCATATAACGTTTGCTCTTATTCGACTCTCGTCTCTCATCCGAGGGGTCGGTCTAAGGCTCTTCTGCTCTCTCTCTCTTATCTTCATGATATATTTATATATTATATTTATCACGACGTATTATTTAGTATATCCCATTGTTCTCGGAACTTTCGCTTTTAAAAGGATGTTAACCGATAATAAATACTGTCGACATCTGAGCGATGTAATTCGATTTTTTTTTTCTCGCGTGTGATTATCTCTCAACGAAATATAGAGTGATGATGTATCAGCAATGAACTTTTTCTTCTATTTTTAAAGCTCACAACAGGAAATCCTCCAATGATTTAGAGAGTGCGAGCCAAAGATGATCAAAAGGTCAGAGATCTCGTCTCAGAGCGCTACAGACGAGAGGGACGAGACGGGAGTAGGGAGGACCTTTCGTCCCATGCACCTCATCTTCCCACTCAGTATCGGCTCTAGAGCCCTTAAATAAAATTAAATAAATAAAAAATGACCATAAGCATAAAATTATCATAATAAAAATTCATAACATGAAATAAAAAGCAAACTCAATGTGGCAACTTTTTCTCATCTTTTATATTGGAGTTTATAACTTATACAGTCACAGTTGATACTGGATTTAGACTGATAGGTTTCAAGCGATTAATTTCCGATATGTAATACATTTTTATGTAAATGATAAAAATAAAACATCCTTTTAAAAGGGAAATAGTGCCTATATATTAATAATAGATTAATATTTATTTATAATAATATATTAAATAATTATAATATATTATATATATTAAATATATATAATTTATTATATTAATGTATATATATATATATATTATAATATAATATATTTATTATATATATATATTAATACTATTTATTGGGATGTAACGCAATGAGGTTTGAATGGCGAATCTGCCAAACTCCCCCGAGTCAATTGCCGTTAGTAGTTACAATTATAGATAAAGAAGAATATAATGATAGAATGTTCACGACTCTTGCATATCTTATACATTTTTTCAATCTCCTACTGCACTAATATAAAGGGTCTTATTCGAACCTAGCATGATAACGTTCCCATAACTTTGGGGTAGATCCGGTTCCACCCCCTTTTGGATAGAGTTGAAAGCTAAGCTTAAGAGGCTTATAAACTGTCCCATACTCCTAGACGCCCTACCCCTCATTTTCTCTGCGTCGTGGATCGTAGGATTGCCCTATCTCTTTTCATATAGTTATTGACAGACACACGGCTAGGGTGCTCACGCATCGAAATTGAGAGACTCAATCGACTTCCCTAATCTTATATTTGACACAATATTACCTAAGCACAAAATATGCAGGTGCACTGTTCTCTCAGAAACTGTAGTGAATAATTGATCTCAAGGAACACTCGTTATGGTACCTCCTTCTTCCCAGCCTACATGTTTGTGCGGAACATCCTTTGCCTTCTTATTTATTTTCAGTCGTTTATTTAATTTTACTGCTATACAAAAAGTTCCCGCGTCCTTGCGCCCAACATTCCATATATAGGAATATTGCGTTACGGTTCAAGGGCTCATCGTGGGTTTATACTTATCCATTTAGTGTATTTAATTTTAACTTTTCTTATGTTAAAACTAACTCATTAACCTTAATCTTTTTACAAATCCATTTTTTTTACTCCTATCGTTCTGAAAAGGGCATGCCGTGAGTGATGGGATATTCATGTAACAAAAAATTTACAATTGAAATAAAAGTAATGTTGCTTATTACCTACTATATATAGATTTTCATATATATTATATATATATATATTATCAATTGTATACTATACTATATATATATATATAATATTGAATATACTAATATATAATATATATTATATATATATAATAATATTATATATATATATAATAATTAAATACTTTTGATGTTTTTTATCCATTAAATTACTGTTTCCATTTGAGGGAGCACGTTTTTAAATATAATTCTATGACTTTTAACTTTAAATTCTTTTTAAATTAAAATTACAAGTATTTTTTTATTCCCGATTTCTGCTCCAAAATCTCTCCTACAAGTATTTTAATTAATTTAATTATTTATTATTTTTTTTTCTTATTATTAAAAGTTTTTTTGTTAAATAAATATTATTTATAATGTAAGTATTTATTCAAAAGCAATTTATTATAAAAACATTTATTTAAGAGTAATTTTATGACTTAATTCACTAATATGATATCCGCCAACTGCTGTGCTTTGGGCACGGATTAGTCCTATTTTTTAATGTGTTTAAATTAGAGAGCGTTTATTAAAAGCGAAATGTAGCTAGTGTGCAGCCCTTTTTTCTTTTCAATTTTGTGCATAATCTTTATATAATTTATTTATGTTAACTCAATTTCATTTATTTGCACCAACTTTAAGCAAAATAAAATATAAATGAAAATATTATCGTATCATTTATTAACTATTTTATGCAAATAATAAATATAGTTTCTAAAATGTCAACTAGTGCTGAGCACGAGTAGCAACGAGTTACCACACGCAGTATCACGAGTGCAGAGTCGCCTCTGATTATAAATATAAATAATATATAATATATATATATTAATATATAATATTAATTATTAATATTATATAATATAATATATATAGTATAATATATTATATATATATTAATATATATATATATATATATATTATTAAATATAATATATATTATAATATATTAATAGAGGTAAATCTTGTCCTTTTAAAATAGAGTAGATTAACCGATAATTATATCGATACGAAACAATGTATAATCGATTTTTTTCGAATATTTCAAAGCAATAGTGCGACAAGTTGCCAATAACATTTTTTTTTTTTAACTAAAGGAATACCCAAGATTTAAAAATAGCAAAGATGAAAAGAGTTCAAGGTATCTTACTCGGACTCAGCGGTGAGGAATCGACGGGGGATGACATTCTCACCCCACCCTCTGTCTCTTACCGTCGCTCGATGCCTCACCTTTAAATATATAATAAAAAAAAATTAAAAAAACTTACACATATAAAATATAGTATAAACTAGTATAAAAAAAGCTCAACATTGTGGAAACTTTATCGCGATTCTTTTCTATTGGAGTTTTAGCTAGACGTGACAACTGCTTGCTGCACGAGCATGAGAGTTCTTGCGATCGAATATTATGTCCATTATATGTACTTCCTTTTAAAGAGGTGATAAATGCTTATAATTTTATATATATATATAATATATATATATATATATATAATATTATATAATATATATATATATTAATTATATAATTAAATATATTATATTATATTTAAATTAATATATATTATATATTTATAAATATATATTATTATAAGTAATATAAATATATATATAATATATTATATATTAATATATATAATATTATTAATTAATAATAATATATATTATATATATATATACATATATATATATGTACCTCAAATGGAAAATTTGATTGTATATAATTTTTAAAAATATCGATTATTTATTATACATATATAGATATATCGAATTATTATTTTATATATTCGGATCCTAATTCACACATTATCAAGCGGTCTTCGCATCTGGTCTAGAGAAGTGTAAGTTGTATAAACCAGAACTATATATTCCACTTTAAGACTAACAGAATTGATAAAAGTTGTCCGAATACTCCATGAATGAGTAGTTTAATAACTTTAAACTTTATGATCTTCATATGAAACATTCACAAAAATATTATAGTAACGTCAACCTCTAAGATTGTTTTTTGTGGATTTATGTGTGGCAAAATATATAATATAAAGTTTGGTTATCCTTGATTTAACAGCGTAAGACACTTAGATTAGTTTCCGTATATCCTTTTATTTGTGTTAAGTGCCACATTCAACTAGATTGTTATATGCTTACTGTCAAATTTCCCCCCCCCCACACACACACACACATTTAGGAAGACCGAAAGGTGACCAATACTTTTGACTAATTTATATTGAGAAAATGAAATTTAACTGAAAATTGTAGATTATAACGATTATAAAATTTAATTAGGTAGGATTAAAAATTTGTACCTTAATCTGACAAGTGTTCAACCTATGATTTGGATTGAAACATGACATAACGTAAAGAGTGTTATGGGGTAATCCTAAATCAACCACATTCACTCATAATATATATGCTTCAATTCATTCACTTACATTAACTTCATCCGGATCATAATAGAGTTAAAGAAATTTGCCTATTTACATTGAGGATAAATTTTTGAATAAATTTAGTTTTCATAAAGTTATTACCTTTAAGAATACAGAGTATATTTAATGAGCAGAAGGTTTGTACTAAATATGTATATTTATTTAGAATAATTTGAGCATATTTAGTTTTTAACTCTAATTAATAACATTTCTACCATGTAAATTTGATTTTATTATGTTTTCCCAAGAACCATTATCCAATAAAATATCTTTATGTTCTATTAAAAATGAATGAGGATAACTTATATTGTTAGAACCAAAGCGAAATATTATTTTACTACAAGAATATTTTTAATAGTATTTTTATTTTATCTTTTCAGAAAAATGAAATATATCGCCTTATTTTGGCAGTGTACAATAAAAAATAATCAGCAAATCAATACACAAAACTATTTTCACACATTTGATATATAAATTCATAATTCACTAATTTTGATTTTCTCACGACTTATTTTTTTATTCTCTACTCATATATTCTCATCTCGTATATTCCTATCCTCTATCATCATTCACTCCTCTAGTCTCATTACAGTATACCTGCTATTATTACTACTATATACTATATATCTATCCTTACATTCAGTATTCATATCTAGTATTCAATCTCTCTTCATGATGATATCATCTCATCTCTATCTCTCTCTCAACCATATAATATATTATATACACACACACACACATTAATATATATATTATATATATATATATTATATATCTATAATATAATATATATTATATAATAATATAATAATAGATATTATATATTAATATATTATATTAATATTATTAAATATATATATAATATATATATATATATATAAATATTATAGTAATATATATTATATATATTAATCTGTATTGTGTGTGTTCATGTGTGTTGTGTTTGTGTAGTGTGATGTGTGTTAGTTGTTAGTTGATGTTTATGTGTGGTGTTGTGTGTGTGTGTGTGTGTGTGTGTGTAGGTGTGGTGTGTGTGTTGTGTGTGTATGTGTGTTGTGTTTGTGTGTGCGTTTGAAAACTGAGTTAATGTATTAATTGTAATAATGTATATATTAATTTTACTTTATATTCTAAATTAAAAATGACAAAAGAGAAATTAGGGCCAAGTAGTGAGATTACTCATAAAAACCTGTTGTAAGTTTAATCCTTTTCCCGACACATATAAATATATTATATAATTATTGTATCTATAATCTACTGTTGCTACTGAGGTAAAAGAAACTAAATTATTATGACTTTCATTGGAATATGTTCTTCTAGTCTCGAGTGACATCTAGCTCCTCTCTCTTCCAATATCAGTATCGCATCTCATGGTTTCGAATCGTCTTTCCTCTCTATCTTCATCTTCTTCAAGCTCCACCGTATCATCTCTCTCTCGAGTCGTGCGTCTTATACTATCTTATCTATCTATCTTAGTGCGTAGTCTATCAATATCGGTACTATCTATTCTATCTATGCTATCAAATATCTATCTATCTTATTCTCTCACCTTCTGACTTTCTCTTTCCCTTCTTTGTCTATGTGTGAAGAGCGAAATAACCTAATGTATCTCTCCTGACTCTACAAGCTATGTATCTCAAACTCTTTCACTTTATCTAATTATCTACTGTAACTTCTTTGTATTTAATTAGCTTTCTCTCTCTCTCTCTCTCTCTCTTCTTCTCTCGTCTTATCTCCTCTCGTCATCTCGTTCGTCCATCTACAGTCTCTTCATCTCTCTCTCTCTCGATCTAACGTCTGAACTCTCTCTTTCTCTATCTCCCTCAAGGTGAATAAATCAGTTGAAAGACTAAAACCGTTGGCCTTTCCTTATATATATATATATTATATATATAATATATTTAAATTATATATATATATATAATCTTATATAAATATATATTTATTTTAAAAAGTATTAGTGATGCAGATAAAAGATTAAAATTTATATTATAAATATATTATATTATATATTAAGTATAATGAAATCCCGAACAGAACTATAAGTGCAAATAAAAATTACAAATAACCATGACTAGATTTCCAAGAGGACATTTACTGCCTCTCACTAATATTCAGTATATAAGCTCAATTAATTACTAGTTAAAGCCTGAATTTTAGGAGAGTACCAGTAATTGTCCTTACACTATATAATATCGAAAGTTCACTATAGTTCGTTATAGGTTTTTGTAATTACTTTGTTTTATTTCCTGTGGAATTTCAAATTTACTTAATATATATATATAATAATATTCAACCTAGGAATTTATTTATATGTGGTTTTTCTCCTGCTTTATATATATATATATATATATATATTAATTATTATTAATATATATTATAATATATATATATATATATATATATATATATATATATATATATTAGATATATAATAATATACATATATATATATATAATAATATTTATATATATATATAACATATATATTATATATATATATAATATTATATATATTATAGTATTATATATATTATTATATATATATTATATATTATATATATATATATAGCTAATTAATAATAATATAAGTATATATATATATAATATATATATATATTAATTATATATATATATATATATATATATATATATATAATTATAATATATATAATAATATAATTACATATATATATATATATATATATATTATAATATATAATATATATATATATATAATATATAATATTATTATAATATATTATATTATATTTTATCTCCACACTGTTTATATATATATTTCTTTTTAATATATTTATACAGTCTTTCTTTTCAGACTCTGTGTAAAATCCAATACAATATGTAGAAAGCATCGGTTATTAGTAAATATATATAGATACTATAAGAAGATAATTCTTTTATAATAAGATTTTCAACACTTAGGTAGGATCTTTCCCGTTAAGATGTATCTACACATTCAAGAGAATAAATAATGCTTCAAAGACAAGGAGAATGATATTTCGGACTTCGTTTTATAATTTTAAATCACTATTAATTCAGCTTCATATGCTTTTTATTTAAAGAAAATGTAGTCAGTAAATTTTTATGTCCTTATTTCATCTATTTCATTAAAATAATCTTAGGAAAGTTTTTATATTTATATCTTAAAATTACAATAATCTTAACTATGATACAGAATGCTTGAGATATATAATTTGTACAAAGTTTCATCAAATAAAATATATGAGTCTTTAACAATATAAAGATTTGGTGAGGGAGAAGATGTTAAGTAAGGTCGGTTGTTAGTTATACCTGAATGACACGCATATTAAGATAAGATGGGATTAACTATATTACTTCAGTATATATACAAATTTAAGATATTATGAGAACATTCTTTCGTCACCTTGCTTTTATTATTCAAATAATGAAATCATAAAATAATATATTATCAATATCATTTACAATCTAAAAAAAGAGTATATGCAAGACTTATGAATAAATACTTAATTAAAGGGAAAAAGAATTGCAAAAGGTGAATATAAATGTCCTTATCACGACATTAATTTTGTTATTATATATATATATAAAACAGAAAACGAGGATACTGATGCTAAATTTACAATTAGTATAATATTAGATTTGGCTGGATGATAAATAGATAAAACACTTCATTTAGGAATTACAAATAAACACAAAACTAGGCTCGGAAGTACAATATTCCCAATCCGCTTAAGAGCCTGCATACAAAACACGACCTACTCTCAATATCACAACAATCAAGAAAAGGTAACTCCCTCATACTATGGGGCGCTAAGCAGCGGTACTTAACTTATAACATTCATCAGCGGGCGCACAGTAACCTTAGCACTTTAATAGCAATATAACTATTACTCTAACTATCAACGTTTGTTTTATAGGAGAGATTTAATCTATTATATATATATATATGATATAATATAATATAATAATAGTATATATATAATATAATATATTATATATATATATATATATATAGATATATAATATATATAAATAAATTATATATATAACTATTACTCTATTATCGGGAAAAGAAGCCCCCCCCTTCAGACAATATTTACCTGGTAATTAATACTGTCTATATACATTTCTGAACAGATATTAGGATTTACATAAAACACATTATACATACATTTCGATAATAATAAACCTTATATATAATATAATATAAAATACTATCATACATAATACATAAGAAAAAAAACTATACATTCACATTCTTCTCAAGATCTTTTACGTATCGTATATATATCTTCTCAGGCAATTCAGGTAGGCATGAATAAAGTTAAAATGTTTTAAGAAATGATATTATTAACAATAATCACTTTCAAATATATATTACTAACATACGACATCAACATTAAGGATCTATAGTATATCAAACAATCAACATGAAAAATGCAGTCTGGTTGACAGCAGAAAAACCTGAGAGAACTTCTATTCTGGAGAATAGAACGAATTTGTAGAAAATGAGAACAAGAAGCTATGACTTTTGAGAATTACGTTCTTGAGAGATAGTAATCTAAGTACTATGATTTTATGAGACAATTATTACTCGAATAGACGTAACCATGCTAAGGCACTTTGGATACGAGGTCCCTGGTAAATGTTGAATGGGATGAACGTCAATTACCATCGAATCATCAGAATACCGAACTAGACTTATAAAACTTGACTTATTTACACTCTCTAGTTTTGATTTTTCAGAAACTATATTATAAATCAGAAGATTTGGAAGCACCTAATTATGATACATAAAAATGCTAAGCATTATCCTGTAATAAGCGAACTATGCATGAACATATAACACTTATGGTGGTTAATTTGTTTATTTAGAAAAGTCTACGTACGAAGATTGTCATACGGATATACGAAAAAAGGAAGTTTGAATACCCTTTGTTAGACTAATCATGCAATTACCTATTTAGCTGAAAGCAAGATAAAACGGTGTGTATTTCTATTTTTATCATTTTATTTTGAAGATTTTTATTTTGTTAGTTTTGGGTATACATAGGGACATCACACTTTCAGAATCGTCAATCTTATCTTGAATTTATCTACTTGTTCTAGAATTGATCACTTTCTTCTGATCAAACATTGTTTCACCACTTCTCGAACACATCGAGAAAATGCTACTTTCACTAAAGTTTGTTTCGGATTACTATCTTTAATGAGATGGGAGATTTGGATTTGAAACAATGATTTTGATCTAAAATCGGCCTTTTGGTAAAAAAACGATTTTGAAAATTATCGCTCCTAATGGGACTTCAGTGCGATTTCAAGACCACCGAGATTGTCTGGAGAATTGAATAGTATTAAACTCCATGTTTCTCTTTTGCAATCCTAGACATTAAGAACACCAACAACAGCCGAAAAAGGTCGCTTTCCAAACGAGGAAAAACAACTTTTTAACATTTACCCCAGCCTGGTTTAAAAAAACCTCAGAATAAAACACCCTAACTACCCGGCTAACTAGAGGATTTTTCTAATCTTCAGCTTTCTTAATGCTAGTGCTATGTCATTCAGCTTTTTATGCTTCTAAATGCCTTTCTACAAAAATTAAATTAGGAACTTTCTGTTTCTCTCAACAAAGAAAGGGGTAACCAAAAGGACAAGCAAGAGAAAAATCACTTCTAAATTTTCTTTTCTCGTAATCTCAGGCGATTAAAAATTATTACCTTCCTACAATAACAATAAAAGAAATGTTCTTATCATAAATTAAATTGGGATACAAATAATTCTTTTATTATTCAGTGATTCCATAGAAAAACAGGAATGCTGATCGATAAGTTTCTCTTTATAGTAGTAGAGAAGTGGACGTAGTTCTCGTACATCGTAAGGTAATACCTGACCCTTTTTGAATAAAATACCCGAAAAGAACTGAATATGAGCTTGAATACTCCTCACGAAGTTTCATTATAAAGTAAAGATATTAATACTTAATTATGAAGCGAAAGGAAGGAAATTTGGACCAATCGTTATCCAGTTTTCATTTACGTAATCAGACGTAAATAATTCTTCATATTGCACTTTGTGGGCGATCATGCAGAAAGCGTTAGACAGTGGATGGGAGAAAAGTTATTCCTAGCATCATTTTTAAACACTTTCCAAAGCTTTGGCATAAATCTGCTTAGTTTTGAATAACGATTGAACAAAAAATAAACAACTTTATGCAGAGGAAAATGATGTTGACTCTTTTTAATGATCTTAGCAATTTGACCACTAAATGAAGCAAAGCATTAGGCGATATATGAATGCCCACCTTCGATGACGATGATCGCGACAATCTAACGTAAAGGAGTTAAAAGAATATTTAAAACAAGAATATATATTAGACCCCTGACGCTTATACATACAATGGAAGGTAAAGGTCCGATAAATGTCAGTATGTAACCCTACAGAAAGGTTGAATATGCGAACGGGATACTTGAAAATAGGCGCTCTCTTAGGTATCTTGGGGATATTACCCTTCACCCTAAGACAGGAAGAAATTCTTTACAGAATCATAAATCACTAACTTTGATCATCTTTGGAAAGATGTACTTTCTCGATACGTTTTTCTGTTTCTCAATCGTGACCTGTTAAAATTGGCACAACTCTACACTGGAATTGAAATTAGCTAGAATTGTATTAAATTATAAGAATCGGAACTTCTATAATGATAAGATAATTGCATTTCTTTTCCTTTGTAAACTAATACCAGAATATCGTGGAGGTAGAAAACATGAGGAAATTAATACTGTTGACCGCATATTTTTATTAATGGAATCAATTTAGATATGGAGAAGTCTTGAACCAGCTTCTTTGTCCGTTTTTAATGCAGCATCGGATGTGAGATTGAAAACCTTCTTATGTAAGACGCCAAGTCATATAGAAATTATAATCGTGATAAAAACTCAGGAAAATTGCAAATAAATTGCGGAGCGAAAGAAGTAGGAAAACGAGACACAAAAAATAGATAATACCGGGCAGGAATATTCTTTTTACCAGCTCTATATAAAAAGATTTCAGAGGATTGAACGAAATTGACTTTAATGCCCATCTTGCATCTTATTTTTAAGTCTTGTATTATCTTAAGAAAAATAGAGCAACCAATGTTGTGTCATGTATAAACTACGAAATCTTAATACCTTACTTATACCCGAAAACTATATTTCTAAACTTAGCTAAAGACCAAGTGATAGCAAGTGCTTCCTTTTCAAGGGAGGAATAATTTTTCTCTGCTTTACTCAATGTACGTGAAGCAAAGGAAACAGGACGGTCATTGCCTTGATCATCCTTTTGGACGGTCATTGCCTTGATCATCCTTTTGTGCTAACACAGCACCTAAACCTACGTTACTGGCATCTGTTGAAATAATGAATTCTTTGTTAAAATCCGGAAATTGAAGTAATGGTTCGATGATTAACTTTTGTTTTAACGTATCAAAAGCTATCTGTTGCTCACTTAGCCACACAAATTTAGCGTTCTTTTTGAATAAGGATGTGATGGGTTGAGCAATGGTTGAGAACAAAGGCACAAGATTGCGAAAAAATGAGACAAAACCTATGAAGGAACGAGCAGAATTTATATCGGTGGGAACCGGAAACGACTTCAAGGCCTGCAGCTTTAACAGGATCACTGATAAACCTTTTGAGAAACTGATCAAATAAACCACTAATAATAAACTAACGAACGTTTAAAGAAATTTGCCTTCTCTAACTTCACTTTGAGTTTCGCTTTCTTTAACGCGGCAAAAACTAAACTGAGACTCTGATAATGAGATTCTATATCTTTCGAATACACAATTATGTCATCGAGATAAATTAATGCTGAATCCCTAATAATATTGAGAAGAGACGAGTTCCATGATTTTTAACCAAAAAAAGCTACTGGCGCCGTTCGCACCACCCATACGGACAGAACTTAGGCTGATAATAAATGCCTCTGTGCGAAGAAACATGCGAGGTAGGGTCTACTCTCGTGATGAGACACGGCAATCGTTGAGTAGCCCGTAAGTAAGTCAGCGATAATCAAGCGAAGTGTACACATTGGAACTACCTAACTTAGACAATGTATCTTGAATCCTCGGGATTGGAAATTGGATGGGGACTATATATTTATTTAATTTTCTATAGTCCAAAACGATTCTGGGCTTCGCAGAATCCTTTTTGGGGATTACCAGGAGAGGACTCGAGTGTGGAGAGTCAGATGGTTCGATGTACCCTTTAATGATGCTGTCATCAATCCATTTGTTAATGTCAGCCTGGAATTTATGCGGGAGATTATAGCTTGGAGTGTAAAAATATTTGGGTGAGTCAGGCACAATTTCTATTTTGAATTCACCTAATGGACAACATTCGACTTTGTCATCCCCTAAAGCAATAACATCTTTATGAGCTAAAAGAAAATCTAAGATCTGCTCCAATTGAGCACTATCTTGCAACACCAATAAATCAGATTCTTTCTTCGATTTAGAAAGCAAAATTTCCTTGTAAACATCGCGAAGTTGATCATCACGAGTGATAAACCGCTGCGACGATTCTATATTATTTTATAATAGATAAGAACTACGAAAAAGAGAAGGAATTAGCATACGAAATCAACTGTATTCTTATGCAATTGTGATAGGCGAAGGACTGAAATTCAACACAATTAATCAACATAGTACCATCTACTACTGTACTAAGAACATTTGCAAAAAGAACATTGGATATTGAATTCTTCTCACTTACAAGAGGAATATCATTAGGCGGCGAAGTTCCAGCCTGAGAACGACATATTAACGGAGAGATGGCGCTAATGAATTAAGCTTCGGAAATTAACTGTGATTCAGGCAAAAACAACTCTAAACATTGATTCGTTAATAAATAGTATCAATTCATGAACAGAGAGACTCATCTTCAAAATTGAAGCATGACTTAAATTAGACGGAGAACGAACAAAATTGGACATTTGATTCTTCAAAAAGTGGATGCGATTTATCGTACATTGGCGAGATCGATACTTAGTTTTTGAATCCTATATTAAAGGCATCATAACATAAGCTCACTAAAGGATTTTGTGTGCACCCGAATATGTTCATTTCATGTATAAACATTCATTTTTCAAACGAAAAACGACTGGGAGAGGGGGTGGGGGGGGGGGTAATGAACCTATAAATATCCGTACCAAGAAGCATATTTCCGCTAAAAGAACATTGATCCCCGAACAACAATTGCATGGATATTAAACAGACGATTGTTTAATAACATTTGGAGTTTGACACGTCCCAAATTTTGGACGACGTTACCAGAAATAGATTTTAAGACTATGTTGTTTTCTTCTAATTTGAGAGGATATAACCTTTTTAAACTCTCGAATACTTTCCACCTCAGAAGTGATACCCCACTCCCCAAATCGATATACGACGTTATCCCATATATAAACTCATATTAAACTCATATTCGACCGTTAAATCGATCTTAACATAAAAAAACTTTTCCCTAATAAGTAGGATACCTTCAACACTATTTAATTTACTAAGTGAGACACGGTTTGAATTAACTATCTTGACTATATTAGTCTCTGAAATTGGACAAGCACATAATTGAACGAGCCTGAGAATGAGGCGTGGTCCCATTCAAAAAAAAATGACTCCTAGACGAAGAAGAACGAACAGAATTACGAGAGGAATGATGCGAATTGCGAAAATTTGCCCAGCGGTTCCGGGAGAAATCGGACGGCTGATGCGGATTAAAATTGGGTTAAATTCATTACCCCAAATGAGGTTTTTTCGTCATATTTATTATAAATTAAATTTAAATCAGGATCATAATTCGGATCCAAAAGACTTACCTGAACTTCAGTGATTCTCTTCTGAAAATCGATACGAGTGCGGAGATTCATTTCTTACTATTCTATTTCCGTGTTTTCGTACCTCGGTTTCACCGTAATTAAATCGCGTATTTCGCCCCTTATTTACATTATTGGCACCCTTGGAGTATGAATTTGTCATATTTTGACACTGATTCCCATTATAATGACTTCTGGAATAGTTTTGAGCATTGTCAAAACGTGAATTTGACCCTCCTTGAACAGTCGGATTTTTACCAAAACTTGCTTGGCTATGATTAACACTGGAGTGTTTTTGAGAATAATTATTACTATTATTAGAATAATTGGAAAGATTTGAATGATTTATAACCCTATAACGACGTAAACCTTCCTCTGAAAGAGGTTGCCAAACTGTGCCCCTACATTTAGCTTCCGAACCCCTGGAATGACTTTTGTAACACAAACTTCAGAAAGGGCGAAAGATACAGGCGGCAGTGCCGTGACCATTATTCTCACATCGTCGGCAAAACAATGGTTTTCTTACCTTAGGACTCCTAGCAACAAAATTATTCACATTGGAAGAACGATCACGATAAAAACTTGCCATACTTTTGACATTATAAGACTGATGGGTGGAGGGAGGAGGAGAGATTTTCTCTGTTTGCGTAGCATACACCGGACTAGATTGAACAGAATTCGATGTTCTGTTAAAAGAAGAAACTATCTTACGCATTATTTAAGCACTTGTCTTTCGTAAAACTACGTTTGTACCTGTTGAGGTATTGTTTTATCAATGCTAAATTCTTCATGGATAATCTTTTGGAATTGAGGCTTGACATTCGAATATAAATTAGAAAATAAGAGGAGACGACGCTGTTCATCAGTAAACTTTATATCATGTAATAGAGCAGCAGAATCAATAAACGATTGTAATGACCTCTGAGCCTCTGTTAAGAACTCGGGTAAGGAATGATTAGGTGACCATTTGGTACCTACAAAATCACTGAACGTTTCGAACGTGGATTTAGACACGAGAGGATTGAGAACTAAGGATAGATCATTTTTAAACGACTCCCAAGAAACAGCTCCTTTTAATTCCGGCGTACTTTGCACTAAATAAGCCACATTACCTTCTTTTTGCGAGACAAACCTTATATAGGCTCTCAATTTTTCTATATCGCTTGTAATCCCTTCATCTGCGAAGTAAGCGTCAACAGAATTAAACCAACCTGATAATTCAGGCCCACACTAATTATTATTAACAAAACCTATCAACAGAGGAATATTCGGACGTGAATGTGACAACCTGTCAATGTTAAGAACTGGACGTTGCATGGTCTCGGAATTAATAAAAGAATCAGCCGAAGAAATATTTTGTGCTACGTTTTCGTCAGCAGAATTTTGTACATCAATAATAATATTATCAGCGTTATGATTATCAGAAATGTTGTCCAGATTGGAAATGTCGTCAGTGGACATGAATTTAAGCAATATATTATGAAAGAAATGTTTCATGTGGACAACACATAAGAAACATATACAACGAATACACTGCAGAAGACATATATATACACTCACATTATATAAAAAACCAAAAAGATATGACAACTGCACTCTTCTAGTTGACTATTTCGATATACTATATACTGCACGCGATATCCAATATGCATACAAAAGCAAAAGAAAATATTATCACGCACGCAACCCTTCATTATTATTAATCAAAAGAAATAATAATAATAAAAAAAAAATAAAAAATTAATGGAGAAGAAGATAATAATAATAATAAAACTCTGTTTCCTGTCTACCCTGCACCTATTTGGGCGGGCAGAATCCTCCTTGCGAATTTCTGAACCTTCTGAATGCTTCAAATAACGAACGCGATCCAGATCGAAGAATTTTGGAAATTTTTCTTTTCTCCACAAAACGGTTTCTAAAAACACAATAAAAAAAATTAATACAACAAGAAATGATATATATATATATATATATAATATACTATATATATTATATATATATATTATATATATATATAAATATATATATATATATATATATATATTATAATGATATATAGATATTAATAATTAATAATCTATCTTCTTTGATTGGGCGAGAAGCTATTTTTATATAGCTCTGATTCGATTCACTCTCGCAGATAGCACACTTCACAGCATACAATCCTTCAACGAGGTGAGATATTTCCTTGAGTTATGTAACCCCAAATAATCACGGACAAAATAATAACTTTTCTCTCATTCAGTAAGAGAGGAAAAGAAAGAATATGACTGCAATATATAATTGCCACAAAAGATTCCCCAAGTGGTTCTCGTCAAGACAATATTTTCCCCGAAAATAAATTCACACATTCGTGAAGCCTAAACAATTATTCCACACGCAAAATTCCCAGAGCTTCTTTAGAATATATTATCTTTAACCTATCCCAATCAGATAGTGGATATATATATATATATATATATATATATATATATATATATATATATATATATTATTTATAATATACTTATATATATATAATATTATTATATAGTATATATATATATATATATTATATATATATATATATATTATATATATATATATATATAAAGAATATTAATTATATATATAAATTTCTAATTATATATATATAAATATAGATGAACTGAATGAATAGCAAATTTATTTATAGTTGCTTTGATATCGTAAATGATTACAATAAATTAAAAACAGAAACAAAAAAAATAACAAAATTTCTTTCCGATTGAAATTTTACCAGTTATCAAAAATTCGCTAAGAGTGGTAGTAAATCCAGAATATAAACTAGAATTCCTGAAGGCCATGAGGAGAAATCGCGTAGCCCTTCAACGGGCTCTTTTATGATCGCAAAATGAGTTAAAACAAATATTCTAATGTAAATTTACAATACATAAACTACGCAAGAATTCTCTTAAAAAATATATCATATATAATTGGCTTTATAAATATCATTAGAAAAAGACAACAATATATTAGTATTATTATATTAATTATACTATAACATTTATGGTACTATACTAAAACCATAATTACATAGATAAACGTATTGTTATATAATAAATCTAATATATGAATAATTTTGTTATATTATACCAATGATATACTAATGATAGGACTTACTCAATAGCGATCTATAATATATATAATATAAATGTAAATATTATTAATAAAATAAATATATAATACTCTAAAAAGCTAATAAAAGAAGATGCAAGGTCAACGTCACATATATATTTATATACAATGTTGAGGGTTATGTTACACTTAGACCGGTACCGCTATATTATAATTAATATTTATTTATACAATGATTAATCCACAAGAACATCAAACATTTGTTTGCTCGAAGCACAAGATAGTAGTAAATTGAACTATACAATAATAAATTAGTACTTGTCTGATGTCCGGATTTGGAACAGAAAATGATTAATTAGAAATATTATTTGAACATTCGTGAGAGACAAATAATTTTATGCACGAGACTACTAAAGTAATTATCATGACGTCACTATCGATAGACGTGCCGGAGCCAATCACAGCGAAGATGAATTATTGATATATAAACTACGCATTAAACAAATGATTTTCTATATAAAATAATGACTATTATTATAATAAAGAAAGAATGTTTTTTTTTTTATCAAATAAATAAATTATTGATTAATACAAAAAAAATAATTAGATAATTTTCACAGACCTTTTAGATATATAATACCTTATGATCTTGATACCAACTATTTTTAATCCTCTAATGTGTCCACAATGGATATCCTCATCTATAATGGAGGCGAAATGGATGTCGTAAAAAAAATCCTTCTCAATGGAGAACGAGGAAAATTCTTGAAGAAAAATAGGCATCAACGTAGTAGACCACTTCTTTCGGTCGCCATCAATCTTTTGATTGAGAAAATAAAATATATCTTCAGTAGATATCTTAACGTAGAAAATGATGAATGAGAATATGAACGACAAATTTGTCCACAAAATAGTCCTGTTATACGCGTCGGCAATTCTTCTTTCCCCTGTTTCTATATATTTCTTTTTATATATTACAGGTCTTTCTTTTCAGACTCGTGTAAAACCTACATGGAAGCATCGGATTCGAAGAAGATAGATTCTTTAAGATTTCAACCTGGTGGACTTTCCCGTTAAGATGTATCTACACATTCAAGAGAATAAATAATGCTTCAAAGACAAGGAGAATGATATTTCGGACTTCGTTTTATAATTTTAATCTATTACGTTCATATGCCTTTTTAATAAAGAAATGTAGTCAAGTAATTTTTATATCCTTATTTCTATTTCATATAAAATAATCTTGGAAAGTTCTTCTTAAAATTACAATAATCTTAACTATGATACAGAATGCTTGAGATATATATTTGTACAAAGTTTCATCAAATAAAATATATGAGTCTTAACAATATAAAAGTTTGAGTGGGAGAGATGTAAGTAAGGTCGGTTGTGTTTTACCTGAATGACAGCCAGAGAAGATATTACTATACTTCAGTAATATAAATTAGATTATGGAAATTCTTCACTTGCTTTTATTTCAAATAAGAATCAATAAAAATTTCAATCATTGTACAAAAAAGAGATGCCAAGACTTGATAATCTAACCTTGTAGAAATCAAGATAGTAGGTAATGTCACTTCACGACGATTAATAGAAACGGAGATTAGAGCTAGATATCTTACAATCGGTAAATATGTGATTTGCTGCAATGGATAAATAATGAAACACTTCATGGAAGTACAAAGAATAAACAATCAAACATAGGCCGGAAGTAACATATGATGCCACTCCGCTAGAGGCCTGCATCAGAAACAGTCACGACTCTACTCTCACAACACTCAAGAAAGGACTCCCTCATACTATGCGCTACGGTACTCTTATACATTCATAGCGGCGCACAGCACCTTATCACTGTACTAGACAAAGAATACTATAACTACATCGAGCGTTTGTTTTACTTACTCTGGAACGATAGATATATCTAATATATATATATATATAATAGTATATATAAATATATATATAAGTATTATATATAATAATAGTAATATATATAAATATTATATTATACTATATATTAAATTAGTAATATATAATATAGTATATATAAATAATATATATATTATATAGTATTATATATATATAATGAAGTATAGTATATATATTGATATATATATTATATATATATATATATATATCTTATTAATATTATAGCGATATATATAATTATATAGTAGATATAGATAATATTATATATATATATATAATTATATATAATATAATATATAATATATTAGGATGGGGTGTCCCGGAACTGAAATTTTCAGTTCCGGCCGGCAACCGCGAATTAGCTGAATCACAAAAAGAAATTTGCCGGCACGGAACCGGAAATATTTCTTTCATGAAACGTTTCCATTTAAACAGGATAGAAGAAATGTAAAAAAAAAAAATCTGATATCTGCTTTGTTCTGAAATTTAATAAATGAAAATCGCTTCAAGTTTTAGAATCTATTTTAATGAAAAATTGAAGAGAATATTCTGGAAATAAAATGGGCAAAACTAATACAAATGTGCGTGTATTTTCTAGAACAGGGGAAACAACAAAAGAGCAATAGATCCAAGCCGTGAAATAAGTGAGTTTTGAGGAGAGTTTCTCTCCAAAAAAGATTTGGCATATCAATGACCCCCAAAATCCCAAAAATTAATGAATTTTATCGCAATGATTAACCAGCCATTCCAGTCACAGAAGAGAAGAGATTCATAGAACTTATTTCCCATCTTCAACCAAAATATCTTATTCTTAGTAAAAAATTATTTTGTCGAGTAATGTTGACCGAAAACTCATAGCAGGAAATTGGAGATCAGCATATTTTCGAGGAAGTATCTAAGGCTTATCAGATATCATTTACCGACAGTATATGTAAAGAGCTAAACTAATGTTAATACGACTCATGTAATTTCTGTTAACTGCACTCTGGGGCTTACCAGCGGAGTTAAAAAAAGGACTGTGTTAGCTGCGCATTGCAAGTAATTTCCCAGGTTCTCCATGTCTGGAAATAAAATCCCTGATGAGTTTTCTTGAAATTACACGATGAATTATATTGAGAATTGCCTCCTAACGATAAATCCATTGATCCTTCGAGATGGAGCATATAAACATGAACTTGGAACTGATTTAGCAAGGATACACTGAAATTTTCTATGTGTTTATTCATTCAGGTCAATTTATTGAAAGATGCCTTATTGTTTCACAAAGAACTGTATATTTGATAAATAAATGTAAGAGATAATTCTGTACACATTAATCATTCCAGTTTTCTAATCTGTTAAGTGAACTTAAAAGAATACGAAGAGACTTGGATCCACATCTTGAAAGCCCACTTATGCCAATTCAAAGAATCAGCATCATATTTGATTTCTAGAAGGAATTGCATGGTTGAAAAGACCTCTGCAAGTTTACTATATAATACAGGATCAGCTGTTAAGGCTTTTGACTGCTAATAAATGGCAAATCCTTGAAAAAATTCTAAGAGTTTTGCAACCTTTCTCATGGGTTACGGAAAATCTATAAGCAAAATCAATTATATTCAGTCATTTATTCTACATATTTTGAAGTCTTCCAGCACCATATCTCTCAATACTCGAGGACGGACAGCAGAGAATAAAGAAGAGCTGAAGAAGCATTAGAGTTTAGATCAGTATGAATAAAAAAGTGAAGAGAAAGGATCAATAACATGTATCAAGCAGATTAATTGTTAAGTGCGTAGTAGAAGCCAAGATAATAGAGGCTGACTTATTTCTAAATGAACGATAAACGATTGAGTAGAACTAATGGATGCTGAATAGAAATTATGCAAATAATTGAAGGTAGAAAGTGATAATAGTAGTAAAAGCACAGAAGAAGGTTCAGGCGATGAGTCATTTTCAGAACGAGCATTATCTACAATAAACTAGATTTGCCAAGTACCACAAAATCACCAGGAACATTAAGAAAAGAAATGTATGTTGTGTTACTTTTTTTTATAAGTTTAAGAGATTTATCGTGACGGCGAGTCAGTTAGTGTAAAAAAGGAAAAAAAAGAAAAAATCAGTGGCTCTTCAAAAGGCGAAATTTTTAAGAAATTAAATTTTTTTTACACAGAAAAATCAATTTCCTAATCTGGAGAAAGAAAGAATTCCTTAATTGGGTGGAAAGTGCATAAGCTAAATTTCCCAAACCATAGCAGTACTGAGCACCAAAAATTAGCTATCTTCCAGTCTCTCTCCATACGTAGTGTCAGAGAAGAGATTATTTTCATTTTCAGAAGCAGGAAATTTATTTGAGGAAAAACGTTTACAAAATATCTGCCTCAATACTGTGAACAGTTTTTCTTTACTTCAACCACAATTCAGCAATATTTTCAAGTGTTTAAAAAAAGGTTAACTTTTATATATATATAGGAATGATATAATATATATTATATATATAATATATATAATATGAGTATATAGTATATATATATATACTATATAGTATATATATATATAATATATATATATATAAATATATATATATATATTATTATAAATAGTATATTATATATAGTATTATATTTATATATAGTAAATATATATTATTATATATATATATATATATATAGTATTAATATATATATATATATAATTATAATATATATTATATAATATAATATATATATATATATATTATAGTATATATATATATATGATATATATATATATTATATATAATATATAAAAGGTAGTATTTTAGATGGTTTTTTTTCTTTACAGTTATACGTTTAAAGCAAATTGTTGCTTATATATTATATATAAGTAAGTATATAATATGAGTAATATATATTTATATAGTATATATAATATATATATATGATATATAGTATATATATATAAATATATATATTTATATATATATGAATATATATATATAATTTTGGCATTTAAATTTGAAATTTAATGATATCTTATAATCCTATATTTTGAGAAATTTGAGTAAACTTTATTTAAAATATACTGTAGTAATGTGATACACTGTATGAATACTACACAAGGATACTATTATATTTTGTAATAGAAAAATGAGAATATGGGGTATATAAAATAAATCTCTTCCAGCAAATTTTTTCTCAGAAGTAAATTAGTAATTCGGTTGTCCGGCCGGGAATTTTTCAAAAATTCGGCGAACCGAACCGTGGAAAAAAATTCAAATCCGGCCGGAATTCGGCGGTACCGAATTCCGGTAACAGCCTCTATATATATATATATATATATATAAATATATATATATATATATATATATAATAATATAATATATACATATATATTATATATAATAAAAATAAAATAAATATATATAATATAGTATAGTAGATATTATATTATGCTATAGTATTTATTAATTATTAATTATTATTTATTATTATTATTATTATTATTATTATTATTATATTATTATTATTTATATATTATTATTATTTATTATTATTATTATATTATGAGTTTTAATATTATCCAAATTCTTAATATTTGACTTCAATTAAGTCGAAGATGATGATGACCATGACGATGATGATTGAGAAAAATATGCCGATTTTGCTGATGATGAATCGACCCATCACTAATATATATATATATATGATATATGTATATATTATATATATATATTGATATTATATAATATAGTATTATATATATATATATATATATATTATATATATATATAGTATATATTATATAGTAATGATATAAACCATCGTTGGGTTAAGCCTATAAATTGGTTTAATTGTTTAAATATATTGTAAAAGTGATAACCTTTATAAGCTCTTAGCACTTAATTATCACTTCAAATAGTCTATAGAAAAAATATTTAAAAAAAATTACAACATGGCTAATACATACGGTACTGCTGTTTATATACATAAACAAACGCAAAACACTTACTTGGAATTCTTTAAATCTTCTAATAATATTTCAAATCTGACTATTACTAAATAATTTTTAAATAAATTTCTTGAATGCAGTGATTTTAGTTCTTCATGAGTTGACAGCGCAAATAACTTCAAATTTTCAATGGAATTATTAGGATTCTCACCACCTGTAGAATCCATATTGTTATCTGCAGAAAGTGAGTGTATACTGTTACTGTACTATTGAAAATCTTATATATATAATATATATATATATATATAAATAGTTATATAATATATATATATAATATATATAAGTATATAGTATATATATATATATACTATATATATTATAATATATATATATATATATTATTATATGATAATATTATAGATATAGTAGTATATATATATTATATATATTATATATATAATAATATATATATAAAAAAATATTATATATATATATATTATATATATATATATATATATATAATATATAGTAATATTATATATATATATATATATATATATATATTAGAGGTGGACTGGATATTCATATCCACATGTGGTTAATCTGTGTCATCTTTCAATATCTGCATCAACGAATATTGATATTGGTTTTATGTGGATTGAGTGGATATCTTGGAATCACAAGGTGTTTATAGTGAGTTATAAGTCTATAACTTGGTACTTGAGAGTTGAAAATCCAATATGCCAAGTGGATGCGTTGCTTCTTCATTACATAGGCTGATAATTTAAGTTTCTGCTGATTAGATCATATTCTAGGTGTGAAATCTCTCTGAGTGTCAACACTGGTTATTCTTTTCTAGTTGGTACTGTTTATTTATTCTTTGTTTATTAATTTGTTATATATATATATATATAATATATATAGTATATATATATATATATATATATATAGTAATAATTTATATATATATATATATATATATATATAGTTTAAACCTAGGCTCACACATTAAACATTACTCATAGCAATCAATATAAATAAAACTTTTGACACAGTCCCCAGACACAATCTAATACACAAAATAATAAAATCAAACATCCCACTAATTTAAAGAAATGATTATCAAACTTCCTATCAGGAAGAACAGCTCAAATTCAGTTAACAACAAATCATGCACAGTAAATATTAAAAATGGTGTACCCCAATGAGCAATCCTATCCCCTACTCTCTTCAACCTATTCGTGAAGTCGATCTACCACAATACTACCACAACCTCAAATAGATCACACAAACATAACAACCTACACTGATGATATTACTATAGCTATCACATATTAAAATCTAAATACAGCAACTCTTATAAAGCAATAATACATCAACCAAATACAAACTTGGATAACAGGTAATATAATGTCTGCATCACCAAACAAATCCTCCATCATACTAATCACAACAGACCACAATCTCAGTATACTACCAATCCCCAAATCTACATAGCTATCCCACTAAAAAAAAAAGCGCCTACCCAAAATCGTAGGAGTAATACAAGACACACACTTAACTTTCTCAAAACACATAGAAAACATAACACTTTCAACAAATAGGAAATTAAACATTCTAAGAACCATAGCTGGCACTGACATAAAAAACAATAAACAATTCATCCGCCCACCTTTAAACTACACTTCACCAATTTGGTATCAGTTATTAACCAAGCGAAACATGAGAAAACTCCAAACAACCCAAAACAAAGCACTCAGAATCATAACAGGATGCACACTTACAGTACCGTACCTCAACAACACTTACAAATGAAACAAATATCACTAACTATAGACAAACACCTACAAAACTCACTCAATTCTAAGCTAAAACACAAGACACCACAACACCTCTGTCACATTGTACTCTCCAACCCCATCAACCACAGACTAAAACAACCTCTATCTTCCCCAGCCTTATTATACAAACAAATCCTAAGTAACATCCAACTCCCATAAAACAACTCATATTCCAAACAAATACACACACACACACACACCTAACAGAACAATATTTAAGAAATCCATAACCAAACAATATATTAAATGAACTCTCTTTCTATAACCATTCAATCACATTAAGCCAAACTTGCGACACTTCAAAAATAGGTTCAACATCAACCAGACTACCTCAAATATCTGCGCAAAGTTCAACCAGGCCCCGGAAACTGTTAATGTGAATATCACACAAATATTTGACACAATCTCATTACTCTTAAAGTCATTAATAGAAAAAAAAATTGATTCCATTGTAAAAAAAATAAAATAAAATAAAATAAAAAAAAATTTCATGACTGCTTTCCGCCATCATTTCCTTTGTTTACATCTTTCGTAAGAATAAAAGCTGCGTTTCCAGAAGCCCGACT
Source organism: Trachelipus rathkii (assembly GCA_015478945.1). Lineage (NCBI taxonomy): Eukaryota > Metazoa > Arthropoda > Malacostraca > Isopoda > Trachelipodidae > Trachelipus > Trachelipus rathkii. The sequence goes on from JABUQX010033609.1 coordinate 38,206, forward strand.
GCAGCCCGGGCGGGCACACAGGCGCATATGCATCGTTTCCAGCGCCCGTTTGCGCACTTTACGTCATGTAAGCGTCACAGTCAGGTGCCCGTTGTTAAATCCTCGATTTTGGGAATTAGTAAACGGGCGGGCTGCGGAAGGATATTTTGTTTACAAACAAATTTCTTTACAAAACATGTGTCGGAAATGGTTTGCCAAAAGTTTTTTAATATTTTACTTAACTTTCATATTAAGGATACTAAATATATCGTATCATTTCATAAAATAGATAAATATAAGTATTAGAGTGAGTATTGTTTACAATTGTCAGCTGATCCGACGGGTGCGCTCGGCCGTTTCCAGGTACTCAAATTTCCTGTTCTCTGATTGGTTAATGTATTTTTTTTTAATTCGAAGCGTTTCCGAGTCGATTTTGCACACTGGCTGCACTCGGGCTTCTGGAAACGCAGCTAGAAATTTTCGGTAAGATAGGGAAATAGCAATCTTACGAAATTTGTCAAAATTCGTTACGTTTGGTGAGAATATTCTCAAATTTTCTTAAAATTTGACAAAACGAAAAGTTTTTTTTGAGAATGTTCTTATTTTTTCGTAAGAATTCGTAAGAATATTGCCAAACAGAAAACGGCTTTAGTTATTAATATTTCAAATTTGGTAACCCCCCTTATTATGGGGTAACATTGACGTAGACTTTGTTACCTCCCATAGGGCTCCCCTTTAGGGGGGTGCTGGCCCATAAAAATAGGAAATACCCGCTAGAAGCATGAAATTTCAGATTGCACAGAGGAGGAAGGAGTCGGAGCCGGAGTACAGGGAACTCTCCCTCCGAAGGGGAAGGGGGTCCCGCCTGAAAAATGAAGAAATGGATAAGAGAAGTGGAGAAAGGAGACGGATTCATTAGCCAGCAATGGAGGAGTTGCAGGGAAGGCAGTCTAAGCACCTTTCTTTCTAAACCTCATCAGTAACTTTAAATACATTTCAAAATGCATATTATAGCTACTACAAAAATTAAACCAACTTCCAATTATAATTCCTGTATAGTATAACAACAAACCTATATTAGTACTTAAAATTCCTAATTTGATTTTGAACTTATATTCAAATATGGAGTAAATATTTCTTCACTGGTAGTCAAAATAACATTCAAAAATAGTAATTGTAACAATTACTAAGTAGTCGCCTAATTTATTAAATCGGGTTTTATAATTACTACGTTATCGGTGTTGTTTGTAAATGTTATGTAGTAGAATTTACCACTATTGGGGTTACAGAATGTTAACCACTTTCGATAAAATATTTAAACTACTAAAAAAGCCAAACCTACTCCCATATGAAAGTTAATTGAACAACTCAATAAATAGTTAAAAAAAATATTAACCACCTTAAAGGTACCATATATAACTGGGGTAGTAAACAATGCCTACTAAAAAAATAGTTAAATCTGCTTACTACTTCTAGTAGTAAAATTTGCTACTAATTTTTCTCTAAGTGAAATATATATATATATATAATATATATATATATATATATATATATATATATAAATATATATATATATATATATAATATAACTATATATATATATATATAATATATATATATATATATATATCTTTATATATATATATATACTATATATTATCATTATAATATACTATTATATAATATATAATATAATAATAAGATAATATATATATATATATATATTATATATATATATATATAATATATATATATATAGTATATATATATTTTAATATACTATATACTTGAATAATACTATACATACTATATATACTATAAATATATATATACTAGTACTTATATATATATATATATATATATATACTATACTATAATATATATATACTATATATATATTTATATACATATATATATCAATATATATATATATACTTACTACTATTTATACCTATATACTTATATATCAGATATTATATATATATATATATATATACTACTATCAATACTACTATATATATATGTATATATTATATTCAGGGATGGCAATTTTAGTAATCAAATGCAAAAAATGAACTGACTTTTTTACTTGATTTATTTATACTATATATTATATATATATATATATAATATATATATATATATTACGTATATATATTATATATATATATATATACTATATATATATACTATATATGTGTGCTGTGTGTGCTGTGTGTGTGTATTTAAGGATTTAACTTTAACTAGAAATAAAAAAATTAACAAAAATAAAACTAAATATAGTTATGAAGTTTTAATATATTTTTTTTTTTCAATTTCAACAAAGTCCGTAATGCTCTTGAGTGTTGCTGTAATTAACATTCCTTTACTGTTGCGGCATAGTGATAACTATAATTAATTATTATTAATTATCTATGGTTGCTGTTTCAGTGTTTCCATTTTTAATTTGAACCAGAGCTAGCGCCTAAGTTAAAAATTGAATATTAATGGGCCAAGAATGCAGGACTAGTCTATACTATATTGTTTTTGTTTATAATGTCGTCAAATAATTATGTAAGGTCAGTATGTTGAATATTGTCTACAATTTTAGCCCCCTTCTATAGCTCGAAAAATAAAAAAAAATGCGCTAGAAGCGCTAGAAAAGGGGGTCGGGTGCAAAGTCATACTAGAAGTGATCCGATTCCAATATTAAACTAGCGAGAAGCGATTCAGCATCAAGAAGATTATATAGGAATCACGATTTACCATATTAGGGGAATATTAAATTGAAAATAAAAGTAGGAAGATTTGCATTAGAAAAAGGGGAGTAGGGTAATATCTAATTCTATTATGGTAACGATTTTAAATTATAAATTTGTGGAAATAATTCATTTATTAACTTTAAAAAATAGGAATAGAAAAAATAATAGGAAATACTAAATTTACTAATATAAGTGATAAAAAATATCCACTACACCTTATCACAGTGAATTAATATGATAGATTATTTCTAAATTAAAATAATTTTTCGGAATTAATATGTGAAAGTTTAACAAAGAATCAGATGAAGCTAAATTTTTTTAAAAAAGTCACTTTTTGTAAAAGATAGATGATTAGAGTATGGCGGTAGACTTGATATGTGATTAAATATACCCATCAGTAAGAAAATAGGATAAAATTAATTATATTTTGTTTGAAAAAATTAAAAAAAATTTTAGATTTTTTTATATAAGATATTAAAGGAATGTGAAAAGAGATAGGTGTGGAATAGTATGTTATGAGGTTGAGAATAGATAAGATGTTTATAATGGGAATAGGAAAAAAAATGTGAGGTGATAAAGGATTTAAAAAGTATAGAATATTTTTATTTAGATAGATATGAAAAAAGTTAGATATGAAAATTATTGTACTGGAAGGTTAGGGAAATAAAGGGTTAGGTTGGTGTTTGAGATGATAGCTTGTAAAAAAGTTGAGATTTATAGAAAGAATAGGAATTTTGGTCTTCAGGTTACGTTACGTTCAGCGTCATAAGTAAGTCAGAAAATTTGACTACAAGAAAAAATAGGTATACGGTTTAAGGATTAATTTTAACAGTAGTTATTTTTAATATTAGGAGAAAAAAAGGGTGGAGTAATAGAATGAGTGTTCAAAAGGTGTTCTCAAATGTAGATGAAAGTGAAATTATAAAAGAAATGCTAAAAGTTTGTAGATTAAACTGGGAGGAGAAAATATGCATATGTAGGTAGCACGATTCAGCTGAAAAGACATATTTTGCTACTGAAAATTCTTTAAAAATTAAGGAAAGGAACATAATAGAAATACAATAATATGAAAAAGAGAAGTAGGATAGAATTAAAAGTATTAAACAAAAGTTCAACTCATATTCTAGAAGAGGAAAAATATTATTTTTGAAATTATCTTAGAATAGCTTTTTAAAATACTTTTAAAGAATGAAAAAAAGGAATTCGTTTTATAAAGAAGAAAAGAAAATAAGAGATAAAAAGAAAAAATATGAAAAAAGATTGAATTTTTATTTATGTGGAGTTTAAAAATATAAATAAAAAAAGTAATTAATTTTAATTAGTAAAGAGGGTATTTTTATATTCTAGGTTTATCTATACTATATTATAATATATATATATAATATATATATATATCTATATATATATATATATATAATATATATAAGTATATATATATACTATATATATATATATATAAAATATATATATATATAATATATAAATATATATATATATATATATATAAATAATATAATATATAAATATATATATATAGTATAATATAAATATATTATATATATATATATATATATATATACTTATATATATATAATATATATATATATATATATAATATAAATATATATATATATTATAGTATATAAAACTATATATATATATACTTATATTATATATATAATATATATATATAATATATATAATATATATATATATATATATATATATATACTATATATATATTAGTCTTGGATATTATAAGAAAAAATGCGTATATAGTTGAAATATAAGTTAAAGGACATTTAGTTATTAAAGAAAAATTTTATATAAATATAGAATGGACTGAGAAGGAATGAAAGAAAAAAAAAGTATGAAGATTTAACTAACTTAAATGTTTTTCTTCATAATCATTAATAAAATGTTTTATTAAATTTCTTATAATAAATTTAATAATTAAAAACTATTTGTCAATAAATTATATAAGTTATTTAATAATAAATAAGTTAAATTAATATATTGTTTAAAATAATTTTAATGAAGAAATCATTTGAAAAATAAGAAATTATTAAAGAATATGGATATAATTGAAAATAATTAATTGTAAAATTGAGAATAATTATATGGATATAAATTATTATTAATTAGGTAAAGTTCCTACATAATAATTAGTTTCTATAAAAAAAAAATATTTATGACTTAAAACTAAAAAAATAGTTTATAAACAAAAAATTACATGTAAAAAAAAATGTTTTTAAGTGCTTAGAATAGAAGAAGAAATATATTTATAAATAAATTAGGTGAAAATAATTTAATTCTGAACCTTTAACAAAAAACTGAATAAAAACTAAAAAAATAAAGTACATAATAGGAGGGTAAAACTAACGATTTTTTTAAGTTGAAAAAATGACAAAAACAACAATAGAAAAATAATTTTATATTTTTATAAAAAAAATAAAAAAAGATTAATATATAAATAATCATGATTTGTTCAAATTCGATTTATTTTTTAAAAAAAAAAAGTAAAAGTATTAATAGAAGTTGAAAATGACAAAGGTTAGATAAAAAAATAGTACTACACCATAAAGAGAACTTTCATTTAAGAAAGTCTTTCTGACGATTTGAAAAAGATTTTAAAGATTTAGATTTAAAAGAAAGATTGAATGTTATTAAAAATAGAAATTAAAGAATTACATAATCAGAATTAAAAACAAAAGAATTTATTTAAAAATGCAAAATAGAAAAAAAATATTTTTCTTGGTGAAATGAGTATTAAAAGAAAAAGAGAAAAAAAAAACATTTAGATTTTAACAATAATGAAAGGATTCCTCATTAGTTTACAATAATTAAGATGGAAAGGAGTAATTAGTATTTTAAAAAACGTACGAGGTTGTGTTTATGAGAAAGTTTAAATAAAAATTTAGTAATGAGAAAAAATAATTTTAAAACCTGCATATGGTTAGAATGTAGTTATTAATGAACAATAAATGCATGGTTAAAAAGGTCCAAAGTTTATATATATGGGTGGTACTCATTATGAATAAGAAATAAAATAAAAGATAAATGAAAAAAGTAAGCAATAATAATAATAATAGAAAACGATGAAAAAATTAAGAGAAAAAAAGGAACAATGCGTCGAGTACGTCATGATTCCATATATAAGGCTGTATAAAAAAAATTAGGAAAATAGCGAAATAACATGTAATGAAAAGTTTATTGAAAACAACACAAATCAGAATAAAAACTGCACAATTTGGAAATTACTATTGTGCAATTTGTTTTGTGTGAAATGAATTATATAATATAAAAATAAGAGGTTAAGTTAAAAAAAAAGAGATACTTTAAGTTTCAACCTGAATTGGTGGCTTTACGACGATGGTCTAGAAATAAAATAACTTTGAAAAGATATTAAATAAAAATAGTTGAAAGAAAAAGAAAAAATTTGCTTAAAAAATTTTTAAAAAAAATTATTCTTTAAAAAAAAAAAAAGTTTCAATATAAATATTAAAATAATAATAATTTTAAGAGGCAAAAAAATGTTAAAAGATACCTTGATAAAAATGAAAATAAGTAAGATAGAATAAAAAAAAGTGAAGATAAAATAAAATAAATAATAATAATTATAATAATTATTTAAAAAGTTGAGATAATTAAATTAAGAAATAAAGTTGAAAGTGATCATTATTTAATTATAAATTCAGAAATTGGAAATAAAATTTTATTTTTTTTTTAGTTAAATTATTATTAAATAATTTTAATTGTTTCAAAAATAAACAAATACGATCAAAATTGAATAAGTATCAAAAATTAATATTACTAATATTATTAAGTTTATCATGAGAAAATTAAAAATTGTTAAAATAAGAATACTTAATAGAGTTAAATGATTTATATATTATTCAAAATTTAAAAAAAAAAAAAACAATAAGTTATTAAAAATTTTGTTTAAAAACATTATGCTTAATTTAAATAAAAGAGTGATCCAAATTTAAATCAGTATAAAATTAAGCAATTTAATTAAATGAAAGAAATGAATATATTTTAAAATTATATGAAATTTAAAGTTAAAATAAAAAAAGGAAGAAGTTAAAAGAAAAAAAAAATTATTATGTAAGGGCGGCGGAAAATGATGGGAAATGGATTTAAAATTAATTTGGAATAGAACTTTAAAAATAATGATATAATAAGAATAGTTTTAGAAATGATGGCGTGTGAATTTAGTTGGAAAAGTTGGAGTACATATGGTAAGAAGGGATCATATATAAATGAGGGTGAAAGAAAGGAATAAAAAAAAGTAAATGGAATGAAAATATTTTTAAAAAGTTGTAAATGGAAAAAATAAAAAAATTAAATAATTTAAATATAATATTGGTTTGAAAAGGATTAGTAACTAAAAAAAGTTGAATCTATTATTTGGTGGGGTAAAAAGAAGAGAAAGAGGCGATAAAAATTAAAAAAAGGTTGGGGAAATTTAAAATAAAAGATAAAATTGAAAGGAAGAAAAGGAGTATTGAGTGTTGAAAGTAAAAGGTAGTGTGGGACAAAATAGAGGAAAAGGGAAAAAGGAACTTTAAAAAAGAGGCAAGTAATATAGATTGAGAAATTAAGTGGTAAGTTATGGGGTTAGAGAGGATGTAGAAGAGAAAAGCGAATGAGATTGTGTATGAAAGAAAGGGAAGTGTAGAAGCGATAAATATAAATGGAGTGTATGAGAAAGGAGAATTAAGAAGATAAGTGTAAAGTCTTTGTAATAGAGACAGTTAGAAGTTATGAAAAAGAATAGATTCGTGAGAAGAGAAAGAAAGTGAGAAGAACGCAGAGTTGATAAGAAAAAAAAACTTTAATTAATTATTTAAAATATTTAACGAGTGGGAGTGAGTGTGTGTGCTTGGAAAAAAGAATGATAAAAATAAATTAAAATGTATTAGGAAAAACATGAAATATAAATTCAATCAAGATGGTAATCGGACGGATAAGAAAGGAGAAAAAAAAATTTGTCACAAATAAAGAGGGAAATTTTAAGTAACAAAGATAATAGATATTAGAAGTAGTAAAATAGAATTGATGGATAAAATTAGTGGTAATAAAAATTTAGTTAAATTGGGTTTATAAAAAAATGAATGGAAAAAAAATATGCAATTAAAATTAATGAGCAAGACAGTTACGATTGAAAAATAATAATAATAATAATAATAATAATAATAATAATAATAATAATAATAATAATAATAATAATAATAATAATAATAATAATAATAATAATAATAAATAATAATAAAAAGGCTTATTCCATTGGAGATTTGGAGACTGAAATTTTTTTGTATAGTTTCTTCCATTTTCCGACCATCCCAAGGCAATCTCGTGATCTAAAATAAATTTCAAGGTTGTTATAAAACCCTTCTTCTCTTCTACTGATTACCTCTTATATTATAAAGATAATTAATTAATCATATCTCATACTTGCTTATGGAAAATAGTGAAATTCTAAAACAGAAGAAAACTAGTACCAATATACGAGCTGAAAGAAAGGTTACAAGATTAGATAGTCAGTCCGTAGCTCACTCTCTTCATTGATGTGTGTATGTTGAGTGTGTGTGTTGATGTGTGTGTGTGTGTGTGTGTGTGGTGATGTGTGTGTTGTGTGTGATATAGATTTGCGCCCACTGTATCATATACTTCAAATCTAACGATTGCATGCAACTTACAAAACTATTCACCAATTATAAACTAATTAAATCTAAACGACAAAAACAAAAATATGTGTACAACATGGATACGTGTTGTATACGTGTATATATGTATGTCACGGACTATTTTACTCATAACTAGAGTATGAGTTTATTCATTAAACTACTAACTATTAATACTTATAAATTAGATTATTTTAAAATAATCTGATATATTATTATAGTTATAGTTAATATAAATATACCTTTGTGTGCATCTGTTTACGTATCTTGCCTATAACATCTATTATTATTGTTTATTTCTATTTTATATTACTCACATGATCACTTCAGTGCCATATATTTTAGGTTTCGGTACTCACATTATGTGATTCATAATATACATTCTTCTTATCAGCTGGGAGAAGAAGACGATCTCTATGTTCCACTATATAATAATATTACATTTTAAAATAATATATTTACTTACTATTAGAGCTTTTTTAGTATACTATATTATTTATTTAATATTTTATTATGCCTGTGTAGTGGTCTCAGGAATAGAATAGTTTCACCAGAAACGTATGCTTCTGCGTGTCGTTAGTAAGAACTACGTATATTAATATTTGTGATCACATGTATTATGTTATGTAATAGTGGTTGAGGATCCCTCCTATACCTAACTACCTTATATATTTTTATTTAAGGTAATGACATTATATTTGTTAGTACATTATCTCTCAGGTGCACTTAGGTTCTATGTTTGACCGCCGTATAAGGAAAACTTAACGCCACTCACTCGTCAAATTGTATAGATCTTATTGAGATAGTGAAATTTTTAGATGGAATTAATCCGGCCCTAGGCAAGCTTAAGTCGAAGATTTTATCAGGAGTTTTTTCAAATTAGAAATGTTATTATTTGATTATAATTATTTAAAACTTTTTGCCCGCTGGCTCAAAAAAAAAAGTATAAACTTAAAATATTATTGTAAAAATAAGTAAGTTCGTATGAAGACTAGTTTTGTGTAGTAGTTAAATGTGTTTGTGTTGTTCTGCAGTGGGCGATGTATTGAGAGGGAAAATTGAAGTAGACGCAATTTCCGATGAACTGACTTGTGGCACAGAGCTTTATGGAAGATTTTGTTTTGTGAAAAGACGAAGTAATAAAGTTTTCTAGTCTTGAGAATTGTCCAGCTATGTTGTTTTGTTAATTAGGGACGCGTCCGGGGCGGGAATTTTGCTCGTGGCCGGGCCGGGTTGCTCTATATTTAGCCGGGGCTCCGGGCCGGGGCGGTGGCCGGGGCCGGTTGGTTAGCTTTATTATTTCAGAAATGTAAGTCAAAAATCACTGAAAGTCATTAAACTTTAGAGCTTGAATATTATTATAATTTCAATTAATTAATATATTTAAATTTTAAAAAAGGAATGCATTTAATTCAATCAACTCAAAATCAAATATTTCCGAAAAGAATATTTTTTACGGAATCACGGAAAAATAGGAGAATTTACCTGCACCATTCCAATTTGGGTAAAACACACTATATAAAATTATTAATATTTAATATCTTTTAATATGTATCTGATTTTCTTATATTCTTTATAAATATTAAAGTGTAAGTCTAAAGGAATTATTATTATATATATATTATTTATATTTTATTTTATCTATTATATATATATTTATTATTTATAGATCTACTTTGCCACCAGTATATTTATTCATTCCTTTAATTTGAGATTGGAAGCCCTTGGATTCTTTTTTTAGTATTTATGCTTTACTGTCAACTTCATTTTATTTACTAAATGTACAAAATTTTCAAATTAACATTGCTTAAGACACTTTTTTTTACAGTGGATTAAATTTTAAAAGGAAGTCTACATTTTTCGTCTCCGACTATTTGTGTTGTTCCTGTTGTTACGTCGGCGAGTGATTCTATTGACCAGGATGGTCAGCTTAATGTCGAACATGGTTATTTCTTTTGCCTCCTCGATCTTTCATTCATTCATTATGTTGTGTGGTGTGGAGTGATCTGTTCTTACTTTCTTCATCCGGTCGTTGTTTGAAATATTTTGATGTTGTTCAGATATTCAATTTTGTAATAAAATCTAGTGGTGAACTTCACCGGAGCTCGCTTATTGTATTGTTGGTTCATCTATCTGAACTTATTTAATTTTGCAAAGTGGGTATTTCCCGGATTTGGATTGTTGGGAATGCGTTTCGATGTGTATTGATTATCTCGATTGCTATTCTTCGTTATATGTTGTCGTTCATGTAATTCGATAGAGTCGCCTTTGTGTTATTCGCAATGTAACTTGCTTAATTACACTGGCTTTGCAATTTATGTCTGTCCTCTTGTGCAGGTCATAGAGCAGGTTAACTCGATAGAAATGGGTGTGCCTAACACTCTGTTATCTTCTCTCCTCGTATTATTCCTTACAGATTTCTCACTCTGGATAATAAAATCATTGCTAATTATTTAACTTTATATTAGAAAAAACGTATTATCTAATATTATATATCATTTGTGGCTCATCTATCATTTCCCAAACACAAATTTCAGCTCCTATTCTGTCATTTCTCTATTTCTCCTCGTGCTTTTCGTCATATATGGCTCTTCTCCTCTTCTTAGCACAAGAACACCTAAATACATCCAATAATACTTTCATATCATTTACTATCGCTGCGTTTTTTTCATCACAAAAATCATTACTTAACATTAATGCTAATAGAAGAGGTACTTATAGACGCCTTTTTCCCCGAAAATATAACACACTCCTTTTTTACCAGTTTCTCAATTACTACATTATCTTCTTTCGTTAAAACAACATATTTACCTAAAAATATTCACTCCTCATTTCCTAATCTAAAATAACATCAACTTAAAAACATTCTTAACCCCCAAAAACGAACAAGATAAATCTTTCCCCTATAGGCTGTTATATATATTCTACATCCCCTGCATATCTTGACAATACAATCCTCTATATAGGTGGAATCTATAGATTATATGAAAAGAAGAAATCACATAGCAGATGACCTGCACTAAGGAAGCATATCTATATTCAGTTTCATTCTCTATTATTAAAAACAATGCACACCTCTATTACTCTTAGAATATCATTACAATATATTAATTCGATGATCAAGTAAATATCAATTTCACAGAAACGCATCGCAAAATCATGGTATAATCCTTTTGGCATTTATAATAGTTATAACAACTTCAGGAATATTGGCATCCCGGTGAAGTTAAGATTAGATTTTATACAAAATGTAATATCTGAACATCAAAATATTTTTCAACAATCAACATGAAGAATTTAATTAGCAAGATCCATTCTGAAACAACTTTGATACTATTGATATGTTCATATGTTATAAGAATATCCAGTTCTTCCTAGCTGCATAGGTCTTCGTGCGTGTTCGGGACGAAATTAGCTTTCTTTTTTATAAATTTTATTTCATATTTAAAAAAGTGTCTCCATAATATGTTTTTAATTTGTGTACATTTAGTATTATAATTAACGAAGTGACAGTTAAAGCACATACACTAAAAGTTAATTCCAAGGTGCTTTCCCTCTTTTACTAAATGTATATCTTTATATATCAATTTATTAATATTTATTATTTTATAGTAGTATTTTCATCATGACTTTAGTTATTTTATATTGATATATCATATACTGTATTATAGGGTATTATAGGCGCTGGTTTGTTAGTTATTAGGATTATATATGGTTTTAGTAGTTGAGGTATTACTTTATCTTTCATTTGTTTGTGTTATTTTTGGTATCTCTTATCTTAGGCGCTTTCATTTAGCCTGTATTTATCTTTCTTATATTATAATATATATATATATATGATAAAATAACTATTCTGAATTAATATATATAATTTTTTATTATTTTAATTAATTAAATATAATAATTTTTGAAAAGTTAGATTTTCTGGAAAATATTTTGATTTTCTTTGCGGAATTGATGCAAAATATACTGAAATACATTAATATATTTTACAATTTATATTTATTTTTCTCTTTCGAATTCGTTTGATATATAAAATCTTTCGAATAATTTTTATTGATTATATTAAGTGCTTTTGAAAAATTATAATTTTTTTTCCTTCATTTTCTTATATTTGAATCATTATAAAAATTATACTCAAAAAATAAATTTGATTTATTTACTTAGTTATATTTGTTTTTACATATATTTTGCATCATTATACCGCAAAGGTAGTTTTAATTCTCGTGATTATTTTTATTAATATATATTTTTATTTTTGTTTGATTTTAATCACATTTCTTATTTGTTTGGGTTTGTTATATTTACAAGTTTAACTCCCGTGTTAGAAAACCCTTCTTCGGTTTTTTCCCTTGATCATTTTTTGGCTCTCGGTGTGCTTGGGCCTTGGGGCCGCTGTGGCCCCGGTCGGTTCCTAGTTGTTATGACATATATTTTATCAATTTTTCTGTTGTTTTGTTGTTGTTTTTGTTTGTGCATTCTGAGGGGCAATCGTTTGGGAGGACAGCTGTGACCCATTGCTCGCAGAGATGATATCTGGGCATTTCTGGGCTGTTTTGGACCACTGGGGTTATGCCTTAATGGGGTTTGTTTTTTATGGCTTTTTAGTTTATGTGGATTGTGTTGGGTTAGACTGGTTGTATCTACCTTTTGATATTGGCTGATCAACTAAAATGATTTCTGCATTTTGACGGTATTCAAGACATTTTATGTATTCATTTGTCTTTTCTATAGTTCAGTTCAATTCCACAATTTTATAAGGGGTGATTATATGCTATTCTCTGCGGACCCTCAATTCGGGGTGTCTCCTAACTACTCCCTTAAGATTTTTTCTCGTGCGGTGAGGAGTGTTGCACGATAAAAGGGACTGGGCTTAACTTTTATATTTTTCACAAGAAATGAAAAAGCATCATGTTGGTTCCTTGGTTCGTTTGTTTTCAGTGGTGCTGTCTTTTCACGTTTTGTGTCTTTGTGTAGGTTTGGTTTGTTTTATGGCCGGTCGGGCTTTGTTCGGACCGTTTCCTTTTTTCCTGGGCATCCGGTTGCTGTCCTCCTCCCGGGCGTTTTCCTTTTCTCACTTACTCCAACTGATCTAATTTAAACTATATAATATACAACATACCCTCATCGATAGAAACTCGATGTACTAATGACTCATTTACTCATCTACTCAATTGGATCTTAATTGCACGGCAGCACCTTCTAATTCTATCAACTTCCTACTACACATCTCCTCTGTGCCGCTCGATTCCTTATTTTCATCCAAACTAAAGTGAATACATTTTATCTCAGATACTTGGTAAACTACTTCACCATCTTCAAACTATGATTTCTTCACACAGCGGTACTCTCTTCACTCCTCCCATCTACTTAACGTTACCTTCAATTTTGCTTCTAATCCCATATCTCTTCCTTTTTATTCCACACCTGACACAACTCTCTTACAATACCTGTTAATACATTCTTCAAAGATTCATCCAACACAAATACTAATAAGTTCAGGTAGCAATAAGCCAGGACATCCTCCTTCTCTCTTTCGTTCTCTGTCAGCCTAGGACGCCATGACACCGTTTTTTTTATTTTTTTTTTTTTTTTTATTTTTTGTTTTTTTTTTATATTTTTTCGGGTACCCAATTCAGGTATGAGAGTACGCCATGCTATTATATCTTTGTTGGTTTTTTGTGAAATGTGTTCATTTTACTTTGGTTTTATAATTCCAATTTTCTCGTACTTCCTTCCAGAAGACTCCTATTGCCTTGGTAAGTTCTCTCACTCTCACTATTCCTTCTAACGCGGTGGTAGCATTTTATTCCCTTTTCCTCCTACATTATGCATTTACTCATTATGTTTTCCGTCTTTATTCGCAATCCTTTTATTTTTTGCTTCGAGGATTTCCAAGAATACCTTTTATTTTTGCTTGTTAAGAGACTTTAATTTCACTGGCTTTTACGAGGACATTTTCAATCACACCTTTTTTTCTATGGGAGTGTGCACCCTCTCTTCCTTACTCTTCTTTCTATTCCCAACAATATTATTCTGTTGACATTCTTTTACTTTCCTAGGGTGTTAGGACATCATTTACGCTCTCCCTCGCACATCTTACAAAAGCGGTTTCTTGGGCTGTTGTTCAGTTGGATGTGTTAAGAGTTTCATTTTGTTCATACTCAGATGTAAGCTACCCACGCTCATTTAAGGTAGTTTCTAGCTAGGCGCACTCCGGCACGCTCGAGAAAATGTACGCTCTTCGCTTGGAACTTCTCCCCCCCCCCCCCACCCTATTCAGACCATCAGACCTCCGCTATCGCAAGTCCGCATCGTGCGCACGTCTTCCGCTAATAATGTGTGGTGACTTTAGCAGGAAAGTTTAAAATATTAATACTAATAGTATACTAGTGTTTTAAAAATTTAAGTTATAATATTATGTGAAAAATTGAATGACTAACTTTACTTATAAATTTTCTCAAGAGTGTCTCCTCTTCCTCCTCTCAATGGTTGTCTTCAAAGGATTCATAGAGATTCCATATTAGCTTCTTTTCTTTGCAGGAGATTTAGCTGCTTTCTATTCACATTTATTAAAGCTACGTTACTGGCTGCACCTCTTTGCGCTCAATATCCCTTACCCTATTTATTAAAATTCGTTTACATGCAGGCGACAACTAGGAAGAGTGTTGTCATTATTTATTCTATAATTGTTAAAACATACAAGTTCAACAAATTCTGCGTATGCTGAAAGGTTAAAGATATCCTTTGTGTGAGTTTAAGGTGTGGGCTGTTGCTTAGTTCGCTTCCAGGGCAGTTCCATTGCTAATTGTATTCGGTCTTCACTAATTCATTCTGCCTCTTCCTTTTTGATAATATTTTGAGTCTCACTCCTGTCCACTTCCATTAAGAAGTTCGTCTATTTCACGTTCATGTTTTGACTATTAAGTTATGATTCATTCAATGAAATGTTTCCCCCCTGGACGAACTGCAGAAGTTCGATGCTAATGCCACGTATTCAGTTCGGTGATAATATATAATAATATTATATTATTTTATATTATATTTATATATCTATTTATTATTCATATATATATAGTATTGTTCTTTTTATATTTATGTATGGATTCAGGTATTAGAAGCTTTCTTTTATATCATTAAAGTGTATCATAATTTCGTAGATATAGAAAATATTAAAATCTCTCAAAAAAATGACTATTGATATTTCTTATTTTGCCTATTTTATTCTCATCTTATTTTTATTCTGAAAGATAAAACTTTACTTCAATATTATTATTGTTTTTATTATTATTTATCGATTTGGACTCTGAATCATCCATTTTATTATATCTTTTATATTTATTATTTTTTATATACTATTATTTTATTCTTCAAATTATCCTTTGGTGTCGTTTACTAGAATTTGAAAGAATGTTAGTCTAAGAGAATATTGCATAATGCTTAAGTAGATTTTGAACTTTAAAGTTATAGATGTGGTTAATAGCCATTCAGTCTATTAAATAAATCAATTTAAATGTTATTTTATGTAATATGTGATTATACATTTTTAATGGAGGTGTGGTCTTTTGGTTTTGGAAGTTTAATTTATTAAGAAACAAGTCTTAGAACGTTTAGTTATGTTATTTATATTAACTTAAAGTTATAAAATAATTAATATTTCTTAATTTAAACAATAAGAATTCTTAATAAGTAAATTTTCTACTACTTGTTTTTATTTTTAAAGGATAGTGTCGGAACATTATATATTAGAGCTCTGGTTAATTAATCTTGTTTTGATCCGCACATGCTAGTTCTCGCTATATTCCTCGAACGGTTCCTGCACCTCCTGATGTCCCGCACTATTCTGTGGTAGTTTCCTCGGCTCGAGGCGGACTAGCGGACTAAAGACGAAGTGCCCACCTCTGAGTATCATTTTTGTATATCTAACTGAATTATGGTGTGACTAATTTGCTGGTCCGGTCTACATACTTTATCATATATACCTTGCTTCTGCTGTATGTGTGTCAATTCTTAATCTTTCAACACTATGCTTCCTTATCGACATTGCGCCTCTCCACCCTATCGTGTTGTTCGCGCGATGTTTAAGCTTAAATCATGTTTGTCTATGAGTATTACAACAGTGAACGGTATATAAAGTGGTCTGCTATCGATGGTTAGGATTTTAAATTCCGCTGTCTACGATTTCTCATGACAGTGCTAATTCTTAACGCACAAAAATCAATGCATAACTTTTCATTTCGATAATCATCTAGCAATATATATATTAAGTAGCTAATTTTTGCTGTTATGTATTTTATTGTGTGTGGGTTTGAAGATTTATCGGAACTTGTAAAGAAAAGGTGCTTAAGTGCTTCCCCCAAGAAAAATTACGCTTATATGTCTTATCTTTTTTGCCTATTCATTGTCATCATTCTCTTCCTTCAACCTCCAAGAGGGTGCTATCATTTATTATCATCCTATTTAATTTGTTATTTAACTTTATTTTCTTCGCAGCTGTTCAAGTATCCGGCAACTTACATATTCTAGTCGTTATAAGCTCCTAGTGGCTCAACCGTTCCAAAACATCTTTGTTTTCATCATATGTTTTGTTATCCTTCATGAAGGAGTTCTATTTACATACTCCCCCATTACTTTCCGCTCCTCTCAGCATAGATCCTGTTCGATTTGAAGATTTCATTACTTTTACCGCCATCAATCTAACTATGTCTCAGCGCGAGAGAAACATCATCGGTGTCTCTTACCTAGTTTTCATTTCTTTCCACAAATCTCCTGCGCACAGGTCACTGAGTCTTATACCACTTTTATGATGTACCTTTCCAGGCTGTTTCATATAGTTCGTCTTCAGTTAAAATCACTTTTTAAGCTTCTATTTCACCCGTGTCTCATTATGGATTACATCATTTATAATTATCCTGCAGTAAAGTCGCACTCTTCGGTCGCCCTACCACCACATCGCCCTCTCAGCTTATAGGCTTATTATGCTTACACACATACTTTATATTATCTTCTCGACACTCACTTTTCACACACTCTATTCAGTTAATCATTCAGCGATTTCGGTTGCAGTACTCTTTGTCTTCTTCTTCACAATAAACAGGTGCCATAGACCTTCTCACTAGTCTCTCTGTTGTTTCACAACGTCATATCCGGCAATTTGCCGGTTCTCCTTGTCTATTTCTTCCTCTGGAAATCATCCTCTCGCACTACAGCCCACACACATCATTTAAACCCTACACCACTCGGTCGTGTCCGTGCTCGCTCTGTACGTCCTTCATTCTTGGTGTTCAGTTCGCAGATTAGTAAATCATTCTTTAAACTTCTTGTTTGAATAGCATTGAGTTTTCTCTTAATTTTTGTGTTCCTTTCTATTTATCCCATTTGCCTTTGGTTGGTGACTTATTTCCTTGTTTACGCTAATTCCCACAAAACATTAAGAAGATTTAAATTAATGGTTTTTGCTCCGGAGAGATTTACAGATTTTCTGTGGTTAGGTCTGCGGTTCTACAGGACCAGGTCCGCGTGTAATCGCATTAGCGATTTCCCACCAGTATTAGAGTTATTTAGTTGGTTTTTAGTCCCGGGTTTCGGATATTCGTGATACTACTTCACTATGCCTTTTATTCGTCTCCTAGGCGTTATTATTCGATGTTATAGGCATTCTTTGTGGAATTCTTAACTCTCCCGTCTTAAGATCACAGGGATTTTATCATGAATAAACAGTGTTTGCATGTGTAATGGTAATTAGTATATTTTGATTGAGTCGGTGGTGTTATAGGGAGCAAGTCATACTCTCAGTGTAAGAAGAATGTGGATATTTCAGCACAAAATTAGTTGGACGAACCATTGGTACTGGGGTTTCATTGGTTATATTTGATGCATTTATGAGTGTTACTAGGCACGATCAGCGTTTTGCCGGGTGAACTACCGTGTTAAGTATATATTCTTGGTTACGAAAAACCTATTAGCTGTAAAGGCAGTGGGCCTTTTGGCGCCTGTAGTTATTTGTTGATTCCGTAATACGTTCATGTGTACACACGTTCATGTGTCCACATATTTGTGTTTATGGTTAGACGTTTGTTTTTAATCGTTTTTTTCTTTGAGCTTACTTGTTGTTGTTGTTGTTGAGTGTTGTTTTGCCTGGCGGATAGCTTCTAGGTGTCGCGCTATCTACACACACACTTCGAATTTGAAGAGCTTACGGAATGATGTCTATTCATTTTTTTACATTGTTTGTCGGTTGTTGTGTTGTATGTGTCAGCCTTTTTGATGTAGTAGTACTGTTTCGCTGTTGTTGGATGTCTGATGAGCTTCGAGCACATACTGCGCAATATTATTTTATTTCATAGCAGGTATGGCGGGAGTAATGATTAACTTATCATTATTATTTATTTTACTTATTGGTATTTATTATTTTTATATTTACGTACTAGTAGTAATTATTGAGTATTATATTGGCTGTTACTTTGGATTACATTTATTAACTTAACCTAAGATTATATTTACCATTATATTATTTATTATTATTACTCCTATTACTATTTACTAGATTCTTTTATTTATATATATATTTATTATTTCTTATATTTATCTTTTATATATTCTAATATAGTATATCTTTATTTATATAGGTATATTTATGTTATTTATCCATTTATATATATTATATATTTCTATATCATTTATATACTATATATTATATATAATTTATTATATTCTATATATATATATATTATATATCTTACTATATATATATATAATCTTTTTATTATATATTATAATATATCAAACAGATAAACACCATCGCTTCTCATTAGGCTTCAAACCCTAACCCCTGGAGGTGGATTGTATGTCTACTTTAACGCCGCTGACGGCAGTGACGAAGCCAAGCCAAGAACAAAGAATAGCTTACATTCTCACCACTTCGACCATTTATATATCTTTATTCACTATTTAATTCAAATAGTTTGGTGCACAGTAAAATACTTTTTATGTCGAATCTTTTTTCTTGAATATATACTTATTATTCAAATTCTTTGTCAAGATTTATTCTCTGTTTTAATTTTTTGTGATTTGATTGTTTTCGTTTTTCATAATAAGAATGGTTTGTTATCTAAGCTAATAGCAATATTATCCTATTTTCTTCATTGGATCCATTACTTAACTAGAATTTCCATGTAATATTTTATTAACGTGTCTATTATTATTGTTAACGATAATGTTTTATCGCCATTAGTCGAAATTTTATAAATATCAGTAAGTAGAAATTTGAAGAGAGGCGTTAAACTTCGCTAGCTCAGTTTATTCCTGACAATAGATAATAATAAATAATACTCTTTTAATTTTCTATTTTATTGAAGTAATAAATATGACTATGTTTTTCAAATGGAAATGGGGTCTAAAGTTTTGCAGCCTGCATTTCAATATTTTGGATATGACCCTTCATAGCTATGGTATGTGAAAGTGAAAAGCCGAAATGCTTCAGCGAAGGTTTTAGAGTCAGAGCTCTGGCATCATTGTTAGAGCCGAATCTTTAAATCTGCTTGAGTAAAATAGACAGCGTAAGGTATCTTTCCTTTTGTTTTGGAACCCATGCAACTTGATTGTATGGGTTTCTTAGACATCATGGGTGTTTAAGGAAGGGGTTCCGTACGAAAAAAAAGATGAAATAAAGAAGAAGCATAGGAATGTATAAGAGAAGAAGACGGACAAAAGATGATGAAGGAATTAGAACAAGTCAAAGATGGAGAAGACACATATTGCGGAGCCCTACAACGGAGCTGTTGCCGGAGCTAGAGTTGAATTCTGGGTAAAAATATAATAGACCAAGTATGGTATCTTTCCCTTTTTTAATTCCCTAGATTCCGATTTTATTGTTTCATCATACTCAAGAATATATGGGGATCTCTGAAGAAAGAAGAAGAAATAAAGGAGAAATATATCGAATGGAGTAGAATACGGAGAATGTATGTAAAAGGAATAAGAACAAGTCAGAGATGGAGATGGCACATGATGCGGAATACTGGACAGGTCGCCGTTAGACAATGTTCAAGAAGCTCTTCCACTGGTCCAATACGCCTCCCCGGAAAAGAAGGCTTCTCGGAACAGTTTTCAAGTTTTCTGCTGCCATATCACTGCTTTGAAACTCGGTACTTATTAAAACCCACAAAAGGGTGCTTGGAACATCTACTGGGGATATATGGAATTCAGCTGGGGTGGTCCTAGGTTAAAGGAGCAACTAACAAAATTCGAGCAACGCCAGCATGGGCACAACAACAATTGCGACAAATTTTACAAATAATAAGACGTAGAAGAATTTTACTCGCGACAAGACTCGAACCATCGTATACGAGTTCTAACTGTGTCTCTATCTATTGCAAATATTTGGGTTCCGTAACTGTAATCCAGGAGCTCCTACGGAATGTTGTTCATTGCTGGGCTATCTATTGTCGCGCGTTGGTTCGAAAGCTACCCTTTTGCTGATTTTATATAGGAAGCGCTGTTTATGTTTTTGCCAGTTATCCTGGATGGTGGTCCCTTTGTTTTGTACCGGGCGTTTTTTAATCTTGGTTTCTTTTTCTTCTCTTGGTTCTTGTTGTGGTGGTTATTTCTCTTTTTTATGTTGACCTATCGAAAGGCAGGAAAGCTTTGAATAATACTTTTCCGCAGATGCCTTCTTTTCTGGGAGTGTAAGATTGGAACATGTGGTATAGAGCTTCCTGTCATAATTGCTCTAACTGAACGACGCTGTTGGCTAGATGTCTCATCGAGTCCCTTGTCGCGATTGAAATTTTTCTTCGTATTATTTATTTGCAAAATTTGTCGCATCTGTTGTTTGTGCCCATGTTTGCGCTGTTTGACTTTGGTTGGTTTACTTCCTTGTAACCTAGAGCACCCAGGCGGAATGCCATTGTGGTTCCCAATGGGGTTCCAGCATCCTTCTAGTGGACTATTAATATAGATATCGAGTTTCAAAGTAGGTACGATAATCTGTAATCAGAAACTCTTTGAAAAATCTTCATAATGCCTTCTTTTCTTGGGAGGCAAATTGGACTTCCTAGTGGTAGGCTCTTCCTGCATCTTGTCCTAACGGTGGCAACGCGTTTTGGCGATAGGTTACGAGTACTGTCGAGAATGATTAATATTATTTTTCTTCGTCATCATATAATATATATATATATAATCTATATATATATATATATATATTATACCTTGATAATTATATTTATATATTATATTATATATATATATATATATTTCATATTCTAAAATAAAAATAAAAAAAAAAAAAAAAAAAAAAAAATAAAAAAAATTAAAAAAAAAAAAAAAAATTAAAAAAAATAATATATATAAATATATATATTTTATTATATAATATACAATTCCTATTAGATTTATGACGTTTTAAATATATTCTATATATATTTTGTTATTTTTTGATATATCATAATAAGAAGCATTATTTAGGGCTTTTGTGCATCTGGCAGATATATCCACTTAGTTATTTCAATCTTTCATAAAATTTAAGATAGAGTTCTGCTCATAAAAATTTATCATTACTCCCACACACATTCTCATGAAACCTCTAAAACTTTCTACTAATAATGATGACAGAATTATTACAAA
This sequence comes from Trachelipus rathkii, assembly GCA_015478945.1. Classification (NCBI taxonomy): domain Eukaryota; kingdom Metazoa; phylum Arthropoda; class Malacostraca; order Isopoda; family Trachelipodidae; genus Trachelipus; species Trachelipus rathkii. The sequence continues at coordinate 60,236 of JABUQX010033609.1, forward strand.
ACTGTAAATTTATTAATTTGAATATTTACATGAACGTTTCGAGCCACATTTAAAATCTGTTTTAAAACCAAATTTCCCATTTTGGTGTGTTTGATTGACATTGTTTTTTATTTTTATTTTGCTTATTTTTTCTTTAAAGTGCACTTTTTATTTTTATCACTTTTAATTATCAATGATATTATATTATATTATCATTTTAATATTGCGCGTAGCCTTTTCTTTACAATTACTATGCGTTAATACGTTATGTAATTTCTTGAGGCTCTCGTTCTCTCACTTAGTTCTTGTGATCATAATTAGAGAACGACTTAATTAAATATTTTGAATGGCACATCATTTGGAGAGAATATTTAAAATTGATTTCATCCACTTAATAACACTAGTTTTACAAAATAATTTAATTCTTCTGAGCTCATTGAATCTCTGGGAATTAGAGAATCGGGTATGCTTTAAATTATTTTTGTATTTGTTTTTTGAGTGGGTCGGACCTCACCACAGAGGGGGGCATATGAACCGTCTCACTCATGGCAGACAATACTGCCCTTACTTCAGCTATATCGACGAGGCTCTCCAAGGCAGGTGAATCCATCTGCAACGAGAGCTCGTGATACTCTACTTAAATTTTTTTAAATGATTTAAGTTTCAGAAACCAATTTCCAAAATTAAAATTTGTATTTAGAGTTGTTAATGTTATTATAATATATAAATTTTATAACTAAAATAACTTCGACACTTAACAAAATATTTATTAAATATCAAATGCTTATGTTAGTACGTATATTTTTGGGTAGTTGCGGAAACTGACAAGATGACAGATTTACGGCTCTATCTGACAATGCTTGTCGATGCATAAATATGTATTTTTTACGTCGACTTATTTAGTCACTCGTTCTACACCTTCCTGGCTACTTTTCATATCTGGCGTTTTTAATTGGGTGTTCAGCCCCCGGGGGCCCCTTTTTCATTTTAGCGTTCCGTCAGCAATATTTAATATATTCCTGTATGCTGGGTAAATTAGTGTCTAGTTACATGAGAATGTTTTTTCATAATTGAACTCCGACCGCTTCATCACCCGCAGGTTCTCCCCCTATCCCCTCTTTATTTATTAAATAGCTTTGCAGTTTCTGTCTCAGTCTTATCTTTGAGGTCTTTTATTTCGGTAATCTTTTTAAGCATTTTTTAGGCATTTTTGTAATTATATTGTTTAGCGATCATTTCCTAACAGCTCATCTCTCTATTCTCACCCCTCCTTCCCTTTATTTTCATGAACTCATTCATTTAGCGGCTTTTGCGTGTCTGCTACCATTGCCATACTCGTAGCGTGTCATGATGAAATCAAACACTTTTTTTAAACTTTCCTTCGGCGTGAGTTCCAGCTATATATTTTAAAGACCTTTCTAAACTCAGGCTACTTTTTTATTGGTCGCATTTTTTCTTAGCGCTTTTTGCTTGCTAATTCCTGGCAACCTACTGTGAATATTTTTTCATGTGATTTCTTTAATAACAACTTTTTAACCTTTTTTTGTATTTTCTTTATTATTCTTGGCATATATTTTATTTGCCATTCTAAAAACTTAGTGCAATTTTATTGCAACTTTTATTTTATAGGGCGCGTTTTCCTGCTAATCTGCAAGCCTCTCACTTAAATTTTCAGGATTTTTATCACTTTTTGATTCCTTTATTCGTGTATTTTTTATCGTTTAAGGTATATTATTTTTTTTATTGACTTTCATACATTTTAAACTCCTTTCCTAAGCCTTTTCTATCATTTTTCATATAAATTTCTGGCTACCTTATTGATAATGTTTCTAGATTTTCTAAGGCTTGGACTAATCTTTATATTTATCAATACTGTGTTCAGTCACACTGTTGAATATCTTCCTGTCACTTACTGATCCACTATAAATTTATTAACTGTAATTGTCTTCAGAATTATGTTTTGTCCCCAAAACTCTTTCTACTATTGAAACTATCTTTCCTGTCACTTACTTAACCACTATCAAATCTACTTTAAAATATTTCTTTTATTCTTCTCTTTCTTATTTTTTTACTTAATCTTGGGGCCTTTTGTCCTTCCGGTTTTTCTATACTGCTTTGCCTCTTGTGCTTCAGGATTTGGGTGAACATCTCTTGTTTTGGCTCTCTTTCTTCCTTTACTTTTCTGGCCCCCTCTCGACTTGGTGGCGGTGGACTTTTGCGCTCGCGTGTACTTCCTGTCTCTCTCCTACTTCTTCACTCCTTATGTTTCCTGACGCATTCTTCTTTCACTTTTATTTGATTCCCGCAGGCTTTTTCCGGGCTTGGGCCTCACCAGGCTACTCCTTACATGTGCTTTTTGACCACTTACAGTATTCCGGCCTCGCGTCAGGTGAGCACCCTACAAATTCCCTTACCTGTCTGTGACTCTAAGTCCGGTTTCTTGAGACCCTTACTTTTCGGCGTTTTCATTCGCGTCTTCTTCTCTCTTTCCTGCCCTCTCAGCTACACCCGTGTTGGCCGCTCAGGGGTCATGCTTTTCACTCGTACCGGCAGGGGGTCCTACTGAACATTCGCGCTCCTGGTCGGACTCCGTTAATATAATTCCGGGCACGAAAGTTTTTTTTCCTTCTATCCGCAAGTGGGTATAAAATTTAGAAAATGTTGTGAGGAAAGGTTGTGTTCTCTTTATTAAATTATTTGTAATTAGCTAAAGGGTGGGTCTGCGAGGAAATCGAATTCTCTCGACATACTGTCTTTGTAAGCGGCAATATGGTTTTTGCTTATTTTAAGATTTATATACCAGTGTTTTAATGAGGGTGTAGAGTTACGCGTTGGTATAATTATCTTTTTGGGTTTGTGATGTTTGCTCAGCCGATAAAAGTTCGTCCACTTAAAGAATGATAAAACCACATTTTACAAAAGTATATACAATATCATCCAATATTTTATAGAAGTAAACTAAATTATAATTTAACTAGACCGATATCTGGTTGCCCCAATTAGTTTGCAAATAAGTTACCTTAAAAGATGGAAGTTAAGCTAGAGGCAAACAGATAAAAGAATAGAGGAATATTGGGTTGGTTGGTTATATATGTTTAATGAAGATAAGAAGTTTTACATAATTTAGCATGTGATCCGAAGGACGTTTTGTTTTGCACTCGGGAAACGTTACATGTAAGTGGTGCATGCACGTAGGATAAGTCTTTCAGTCCAAGTATTTACATGAATCTAAGAATGTTACATATCGTATATGAATTAAATTTAATAAATCAACTGTGAGTATATGGTAAAGACTCAAAATGTGGTCCGTTGCAGATATATATATATATATATATATAATATTATTTTTATATATATTTATAATATATTTATTTATTATTATATCTATTATTATATATATTTATATATATATATATATTTATATGGGTTTTCTGTTTTACGACTCGTCAGTTTTTGATTTTTTGTTTTTTTTTTAACATTATTTCTAGTATAATGATTAAACAATCATTAATAGTAGTAGTAGAATGATTCAAATATTAGGATTTTACGTTTTACAACTCCGTCAGTTTTATTTTATTTTATTTTTTTTTAACTACGGATACCTAAGTAAACGCAAAGCAGGAGTCGGGGTCTTTCGGCTTTCCGGGGAACTACGGTAGGATATTTCCCCTAGGGAGGGTTCCGACCCCCGGGCTCTTTGGGGTATTTGGGTTGTTCGCGGGGGTTCTCGCTCCTAGGGGTATGGAAATCCCCTTGTCCCGTGGCTCGAGCCCCCTATTTTTTTTTTTTTTTTTTTTTTTTGCAGTTTTTTATTTAATTTTTTTGCTTTTTATAGTTATACGTGATTCATTGTATTCTGTAAGTGTTGTACTTTTTCGAGATATTTCATTTATGAATATATATATTGCCTTATATACCTGTATATTCTATTTTTTTTTTTTTTTTTTTTTTTTTTTTTTTTTTTTTTTTTTTACATTTTAAAATAAGGCCTTATACCTGATTCCAATATGTAATGTTTCACGCCCTATCCTTCGACTACAAGAGGAGATATTTATTTTTGAAAATAATATTTAATAATGTGATTTTTAATATTTTTAAAATATTTTGAACTTTGGATCATGTCCGGTTAACTGAAATTCATTGTTAGTATATATAGTAGCAATATATTAAAACACAAACAACAATTAAACTGACGGAGTCGTAAACAGAATAGATTATATTTATATATTTTATATATATATATATATTAATATAAATTTATATTATATATATATATATAATATACTTTTTATATCTTAATTTTTGCCACCATTTGCGTACTAATCTTTAACGCATCTCATATATTTCTCTTTAGCCAATAGGATGTGACTTAAAACCGTTATTTCCTTTATATTACATTCTGCGCAGCAAATTGCTTCATATTTTTTACTCTTCATCTTTAGACTTTTAAATACTACCTGTTCCTAGCAACGTTAGCTCTCCTATCGGCCTGTTTAGCTTCTTTATCAGTAGCCCGCAGCTACGTTAGCGGTCATTTTTCAGGCGGTTTTTGTCCGATCCGTCTTCGCCTTCGGTGCGCCATCACTTAATGGTTTTGTGCGATTTCATCCACGCGTTTTTGAGTTGGTCTGTCCCAGGTTCGAGCCCCCTCGCTTCAGTCGCAAGTCTACCTGCTAGCCCTCAGCAGCCACATTCGCCGGCCGTTTCTCGAGTTTGTAAACATTCGATTGCTGCAGTTTTATTTTATAATTAAGTTTTCATCTTTACATTTTTTTCTTTGTGTTTATATTTTTCAATTTAAATTTTTATTATTTTTAATTTATTTTTTACATTTTTATTTTTAAGGATTATTTTGTTTTTAATTTTTTATTTTTTTTTTGCTTATTTAAATTATTTTTTTCATTTCATATTATCATTATACTTTTTAGAAATATATTTATTGTTTTTAATTTTTTTTATTTAATTTTATTCACTTAAATTAATCTAGTCGAAGTTTAAATTTATTATGTTTCAAAGTTTCATTTTTTTTACCAGTTCATTTCACATTTATATCTATGGTGCTCATTTTTGTTCATTTTTATTTTATTTCTTATTAGATTTTTTTTGAAAATTTTAATAGATTGTCATTTAGAAATAACCTTTTTATTTTTTTTGTGGTAGTTTTCATTTACATTTATACTTTGTGGTTTAAATTTTTTATTTTATTTACTTATTTTAATTTTACTTATTTAAATTTATTTTTCAAAAACTTCATTCTTAGAAGTTTCATTTTACCTATACTTTGTGTTTAATTTTTTTTTTTTAATTTAGACATTGTAAATTTCACTTATTTTAATTTTTATTACTAGTTTCTATTTTTTTCTTCTTTTTTTTATAAGTTTTGATTAGGATTTTTTCATTATTTTTTCACCATATCCTATTTATTTCTTATTTATTTATTTTTTTTGTTGTTCTCATTTTTAGTTTTCTCTTGCTTTTATGAGAGATTTTGCAATTTCAATTATTCTATTGTTGATTTTTATCGATATTCAGGTTTTTGAGATTTTTTTTTTCTTTTTCAACTACTTTCATTTGTTTTTATTTTATTTTGCTCTTGGCAGGTCCTTCCAGTTTTTTGTCACCCAACGTCACTTACTATGAAGAGCGTTGCTTGTTTTTTCTGTGTTATAATCCTTTTTTTTCTTTTTTTTGTTATGGTTGGGCCGAGGGGAGAGCGGGGGGGTGGGCTTTTTTACTACTTTTAGGTTCGGGTAGGTGGGCGGCTTTGGTTATTCCTCATACATGCGGGGGTTCTGTGGGTCGTTTATTTTTCGTGGGCGGGCTCAGTCTCGCATTTATTTGCTTGTGTGTGTTTTGTGTGCAGCTGCTTTTGTTTCTTGTCTTTTTGAGGTTCAAATGGGTATTCTTTCAGTTTTGCCCCAGTACATTCTCTATTTTTTTTTCTCCCTTATTTTAATCCCTTCTTTGGTTTTGATCGTCGTTTTCTCTGTTATTTTTATTTATTTTTCTTGTTGTTCTCTTATACTTTTACTATGCTTTTGTTTCTGTTTCTCCTTCCCTGGGCAGTGTTCCCCTGCCCCGTCTCTCTTTTGCTCTTTCTTCTACTGCTTGATTGTTGGTCCTTCTAACGTTTTCACCATTTCCTTTGCGGCGTCGTCCCCGCTCGGTCATTATTTCTTCTTTTCTTCATCTCTCATCTTTCTTTTCTCTTTATCTCATCTCTTCTTTCTTTCTTTTATCTTCTTATTCTTATTTCTCTTTTTTTTTCTTCTTTGTTTGTATTGGTCTGGGGCATTGTGCTCCGGCTTTCGGCTGGTTTTTTTTTTCTTCGTGACTTTCGTGGCTTGCTTTCCTTGTTCCTGTTCGCTTTTGGCTTTTCGTGGCCTTTTGGAGTTTTCCCCCCTCTTATTCCCTCCCCGGTCGCCGTCCTGCCTTTGTTGTTGGTTTTCCTTGTTGTCGCGGCCTTGCCTGGCTTTCTCTCTTACGCCTGGGGTGTTTCGTTCCTCTTTTGTTTTGGGGCTGCTGCGGTTGCCGCTCTTTGGTTTCTGCTCTTTCTCTTCTCTCTTCTTCTTCTCTTTTTTCTTTCTATTTCGCTCTTTTTCTCTTTCTCTCTTTCTCTCCTGTTCTTTTTTATTTCTTTCTTCTCTTTCCTCTGTCTTTTTTTCTCTTCTTCTTCTCTCTTTCTTCATCTCTTTCTTTTCTCTTATTTCTTCTTTTTCTTCTTCTCTTTCTTCTCTTCTCTCCTCTCTCTATATCTTTTTTTCTATTCTTCTTCTCTCTCTCTCTTTCTTCGTCCTCCTCTCTCTCTCTCTTCTTTCTTCTTCTCTCTATCTTCATTCTCTTTTTCTCTTTTGTTTTTCTCTCTCTCTTCTTCTCTCTCTCTTCTTTCTTTTCTTCTTTTCTCTTTCCTTCTCTCTCTTTTTTCTCTCTTTCTCTTCTCTCCTTTCTCTTTCTCTCTCTCTTTTTCTCTTCTTCTCTCTTTCTCTTCTTCTTTTCTCTTTCTCTCTTCTCTCTTCTTTCTCTTCTTTCTTTCTCTCTTCTCTCTTCTCTCTCTCTCTTCTCTTTCTTTCTCTCTTTTCTCTCTTCTTCTTCTTCTCCTTTCTTCTCTTTTTTTCTCTTCTTTCTCTCTCTGCTGGCCGGTTCGGTGGGGCTGCCATTCCCCGCTTTGGGCATTTCCGCTCGGTCCCTCCGGTTGCCCCGCCCACTTCCGGCGTCTGCGTCCACTTCCCGGTCTTTGGGGCTTGCTCCCGGCGTTTGTTTCACGGACTTGGCCGCGGTTCGTCCCTGGGTCCACGCTTGGGTCGGCCTGGCTGCGCTCGGTGTGGGCGGCGCAGCGCTCGCGGCGAGCGCGCGCGGCGGGCGCGCGCGCCAGCGCGAGGGCGCGCGAGCGGCAGCGCCCGTGCCGCACGCGTTGCACCACTCGAGGCCACGTCTCTGGCCAGCCGGGTTCGCGGACTTGGTTTCTTGTCACATCTCGCGACTCCACGGGGTGTCGCAGTCTTCACGGGTTTGAAAGCCACTGGGCCGCGCGCGCGAAGCACGCGCGCGAAGGGCAGCGGCGCGACGGAGAAGCGGAGCGAAGCGCAGCGGAGGAAGTTGTTTGAAAAGAGTTTTGAGATGTTTTTCAAAATCTTCCCTTTTTTTTAATATAAGTTCACCTCAGGGGATAGCCCTATTCTAAGGAGATTTTCTAGGTAATTTCTACCTATTATTCGGACACGGGATCGAACCCGGCCTTTTTCTTTCGACTTTGTTGCTCGTCTACTTATTGGAGCCATGGAAGCTTGCAAGGATAGGCATACAATTCAAAAACTTTTTAGACAGACTTGAGGTTAATTGTGACAGAAATTAGTTTGATTTTTGACAGGTTCCAGGCGCCGAAGGTCCAGGCCCCAGCAAGGTCCAGGGCCCAAGGTCCTGAAGCCGGCAGCAAGGTCCCCAGGCCTAGCAGGTCCCATCCCCCAGAAGGTCTAGGCCCCAGCAAGGTTCCAGACCCGCAGCAAGGTCCAGACCCCAGCAAGGTTCCGGTCCCATCAAGGTTCCAACGACTCGAAGGTTCGACGGCGATGGGCAGGTGCGTAACGTGCACCTCGGCAACGCAAGCTCGGAGCACAAATTTTGAGAACAGGAGGATACCATCAGGACCTTAAATTTCTTATGATTACGTCAGAGAGAGGGGAAATATGGACAGAGTGCTTTGGGAGGATGATAATTTGCGGGTTTAGGAGGTGGAGGAAGTGGAGGAGGTGGAGAAAGAGAAATTGCACCGGAATCGTCTGAGGTCGAATTGAGGACAAAGTTTTGGACAAGTTTTGAGGCGAAAAGGTTTGGCTTTAGCGGAGATAAGGAGTAATGCGTTGGAGGATCTGAAGGAGGGTAGGAGGAAGAAAAAAGTTAGTTAACTCAAAACTCCAGAAAGGAAGTGAGAAGAGGAACAGAAAGAATTATCTGTTACTAAGAGGAATAAGCCTTCACAAGTGGTCACGAGATAGATTTTCACGTTTAGGGATGAATATGAAGTATATGAGTTTCTGCGTTGTGTGGGTTTCTGAAGTTTCAGAATTGCGTGAGTTTCTGAGCTTTTGAGTTTCTGAGTTGCTTGAGTTTCTGGAGTTTAAAGATGACGATACATCCTG
>JABUQX010033610.1:0-50645 GCA_015478945.1 Trachelipus rathkii
AAATGCCACATAACAATCAGTTCAGATTCAGAAATGAGATCATTTCTCTATGTGGTTCTACTATAAGGAAAGCATCGTTAATAAGGTAATGGAAGCGTGCGCGTATAGCTACAGTAGAGAATACCGCTGGATATTCTGGGATGGAACAATTATCCATAGGTTGCGCTATTTCGTTACATAGAGTCCCGATGAAGGCAAAAGAGGATTTATTGATTTTTTAGACTGAAATGCGCTTTGACGCAAAACGCCAATTGCGGAAGAGCCATTGTACGATGTTGTCAGCACCGGAAGAACTGGATCCCCGAAAAATGCGTGGGCTTGGGTTTCGATGACTGTTCTACGATTCTGGCAAAGAAGAAGGTGTCCATGCAATAATTGCGGAAAAAGTATAAAAAAGCATTGTTCTTTCATTGCTCTTCACACAAACTAAACCTAGTAGTAAATGATTTGAACACAATTCCCCAGGAATCCGCAATACTGTGGGACTATAATAAGGACATTATTAAGGTTTTTTCTCGCTAGTCGGTCTGAGACGAAAATTAATGTCCAAACAACCCAAGCAATCCTAGACCAGATGGTCTGAACAACAAAAGTGCATCAGAGTGTTTAAGGAGCACTTTTGTACGAAATGATACAAGTATTAGAAATCCCTTCAATTGAAGGAAATACCACCACAAGAAAAGATCCTTTTCAGTTGCATTCAGTGACATGTAAGTCGTCATTCATCATGGCTATGATATTGATTGCAAAGTACTCTGCGATGTTAAGCCAGTTGTAAATGCTCTCCAATCCAAGACTTGGTATCGTAAAACCTCGCAAGCACATTCACATATTTTTGGAAATGGTTAAGAGCCATCGGAAAGATGAAGAAAAAAATCATCGATGAAGTGTTAAAAGAAGCTAATCAAATCGCCGAGCAACTGGGGAACTTGGTCTGAATATAACCATGGATTTTGGTCATGCAAGCAGCACCGCAGCAAGACCATTTCAGTAACATTCCACGGAGTACTGAGAAGATCCTTAATAACTCCGTATCTAGATTCTATAACCTCTTCTTTGGAAATAACGGTTTTCTACTGAAAATACACCTGCTTATGCATTGACATATCTACATCCTTTCCACATGCTACTCAAAACAATCTATGAGTTAAAGGAAAAGACAGCTTCATTTTATAGTTTTTACCACTTAGAAGGCATAGTAGAAGAGCTAGAACTTTGGTACAAAATTTTGAAGGACAAGAAACTGAGTAGTGAAGGGCACCTTTCAATCTTTGGCTGGGGCTGGTCCCCGTTTTCAGTCCCACCTAAAAATGGACATAAATTCGGAATTTTCAGCCGATTTTGGACTATATAAACACCAAAAAATGTTAAGCTTTTTTTTTGTGCCCTCTAAAACGTTGTTTTCCGGTGTTTTTCTGTGACTGTAGTCTATTCTTTTCAGAATTTTCAATTTTTTTAAAATTTATTTTTTTTGACAATTTTCATATCAACTTTCAGATTTTTTTGCGAAATGACTTCAAACTTGAAATATGCATAGATTGGTCCATTACCTACAATAGTCACATAGAACATTTTCGATTTTTTGAGTTCTGTGCTCAGCGTTGTCCAATTTCCAAACCCATTTTTTTTAATTTGAAAGTGAAAAATTAAAATATTTTTTTTTTCTCTCATCAATCACACATCTAATCACGGAGCATAACATAAGGCGGGCAAATAATGCCATCTTTTTTACTTGATAATTTTTGTATAACTCAAAACTGAAAAAATTTAAAAAAAATTTCAAAATTTTTTTTTTTTGAAAATTTGTTCCAAGAACAAATCCAAACCTATTGCATATACAAAGAAATTATCTAAGTAAAAAAGATGCATCTTGCCCGATTGTACAAGCCCTGAAAATTTAATGTTGATCGGATGAGTAGAAAAAAAAAAATTTCAATTTTTCACTTTTCAAATTAAAAAAAAATGGGTTTGGAAATTGGACAACGCTGAGCACAGAACTCAAAAAATCGAAAATGTTCTATGTGACTATTGTAGGTATTGGACCAATCTATGCATATTTCAAGTTTGAAGTCATTTCCCAAAAAATTCTGAAAGTTGATATGGAAATTGTCAAAAACATGGATTTTGAAAAATTGAAAATTCTGAAAGAATGACTACAGTCACAGAAAAACACCGGAATACAACGTTTTAGAGGGCAAAAAAAGCTACATTTTGGTGTTTATATAGTCAAAATCGGCTGAAAATTCCGAATTTTATGTCTATTTTTAGGGGGGGCGGAAAATTAGGCTACGCCAGAGCAAAATATTGGATCCTCCCCTGAAGAGCTAAAAGATCTTGTGGTCTCCCAAGTCGTAAAGGAGACTGAACCTTTCTTTCCCCTGACGAAAAAGGCTCTGATGATACTACTCGCCCAGCCATGCACCACCAGTACAGTAGAACACTCTTTCAGTACTCTGCGAAGGATCAAGACTTGGCTGGGAAGTACTAATTGAAGACGACAGGTTAAACGGACTGGCTATGATGAGTGTATACAGAAAATTTGTGGTTTGACAATTATAAGTATTTTATTCAAACTATTGATAAATTGCCGTTGAACCCAAGGAAATTACTTTTTTAATAATATCAATTTTGCAAATGCTCTATATTGTGAATTTTCCATCATTGCATATTGTATTTCATATTCTATTGTTTTAATAAAATATTTTTTTTTTAAATATTAATCATTTAATTATCCATACAAATATTTTCTAGTTTAATGTCTTTTCTTTTATATATATATATATATATATATTATATATATAATATATATATATATATATATATATATATATATATATATATATATATATAATATATATATATATATATATATATATATATATATATATATATATATATATATATATATATATATATATATATATATAATTTAATATTTATATAATATATATTTATATATTATATTATATATATATTATATTATATCCTCTATAAAATTTTAAGCTGCCCCCCCCTAGCTTGGAAGCTGGCGACGCCCTTATAATATATAATATATATATATATATAATATATAATATATATATAATATATATATATATTATCAATATATATATAACATATATATATATATATATTATTATATATAATATATATATAATATATATATTTATATTATATAATATATTATAATATATATATATATATATAGTATATATATTATATATATATTATATATATATATATTATATATAAATGATAATATATATATTATATATATATATATATATATATATATAAGTGTTTTGTAAAATATTTTTAACTTTGGATAACTATTCAGATTAACATTCGTTTTTTATATATTTCAATATTTTGAGTTTCAATAAACTGAGCCCTGAATTTAAAGTCAGCACGTGTTCTGGACTATGTTCCACTTTGATTTAGTTGCCAAACACATTAATTTTATAACTGTTGCTGTATAATTAAACTAGGTGGTAAATTCTCAACTAATTACGATTGGCGACGCAAAGACTACAAACTTGTTTGTATGAAATATCACTGAATTATGGGTCCCTCAGGCAAAGAATGCGAGTGCGGGAAATGCAACCATAACATAGGCCAGAGAACGGACAGCATAGAATGCGGCCAATGCAAAAGATGGTTCCACGCAACACCAAACTGTGCAAATATTAATAAAAACCAATATAAAATGTTGGCCGATATGGCCGATATGGATAGCGTATCGTGGAACTGCCAAAGCTGCTTACAGAAACCAAAAGAGAATACCATCTCTGTGTTGGACTTCACAGAGTTGAAGATTATGGTAGCCTCATCTGTTGAACGAATGGAAAAAATGCAGAACACCATAGACGAACAACAACAACTTCTTCAGCAGCAACAAACCCAAATAAATGAATTAATGAGGGAAATGAAAAGAAGGGAAAATTCACTAGAAGACCGGAAGCATATAAGGGAACTTGTAAAGGAAGAACTTTTAGAAATTGAAGACAAGCGGAGAAGGAAAAATAACTTAGTAATTTATAATCTAGAAGAAGTGAATATTGAGCAGACAAACTTAGAGGAGGCTGAACAAAAGGACAAAACCTGTAGCTCTGAAATCTTTAAAGAAGTGGGAGTAACAGAGTTCGAGATAGTAAGGGTAAAAAGGCTGGGAAACCGTAACTCCAGACCACGACCCATACTTATAGAAATGAAAACTGCTGACCAAAAATGGGATGTCCTTAAAAGAGCAAAAAATATAAGATATAGTACACGCTTCAAGAATATATATATAAACCCGGACCAAACTAAAAAAGAAAGAGAGGAAGCAAAGCAGCTGAGGAATGAAATACATGAAAGAAAACAAAATGGAGAACAAGGACTATACATTAAACAGGGAAAAATATGCAAGAATGGAAATTTTTAATAAGGAAAGGCAATGATACCGGACAAACAGATATGGCAATGTACAACAGGCTAACGTTAAATATGATTAATATACAAGGATTAACAAAAACAAAATTAACTGAGATTGAGTTGTTAATAAATACAGAAAATGATATAGTACTTTTAGTAGAAACACATCTCACAGAGGACAGATTCATACTTAGAGATGACCTTGACAAAATTTTTAGTAATAGAAAGGAAGAGGATAAAAAAGGGGGAGGGTTAATGGTTATACATAAGAGAAATAAGCATATAGAAGTAGAAAAACTTGATGGAAAGCATAATGATATCCTTTACTTCAAGGTTAAAGTGCATGATACAGAATATATATTTGTATTAGTATATTTTGCAACAGGAAGCAAACCAGAAGACGTAAGAAGAAATATCAAAATAAGAAAAGAGTGCGAAAGACTGATAACATATGAGAGTAAAAATAATTTCATGATCCTCGGGGATTTCAATGGGCACTTACCATGGTTGGGAAGACAACAACTTGATAAACAGGGGGAAATGGTTTCAGAGTGGATAGATAAGTTTGAGTTGAAACTCTTAAATACAACTGAAGAGTGTGATGGGCTCTACACATGGCAGAGGAGTGACATGAGAAGTGTCATAGATTTTGCTCTGGCTAATAATGATATGAATAAACATTTTTATTCAATGAAAATAGATGAAAACCAAGAAGTATTTGATCTATCAGACCATAATCTAATACAAATATATCTAAGAAACAAAGTAAGAAGGCCTAACTATAAAAAAGGGAGATGGTGCAATATCAAATATTATAGTACAGAACCAGATCTGATGACAAAATATGTACAACACCTAGAAAATAAAATGCAAAATGAAGGAGTGGATACATTGGAAGAGATGAACAAAATCATTAAACAGGCAGCCGATGATACCTTATTAAAAACATATAGAAAGAAAGAGGAAAAAAACGGAAAAAAGATAGAAAGACCTTGGATGACAGAAGAAATAAGAAAGGCGATAAAAAAAAAGAAGAGAAATTAATAGGAAAAGAAGAAATGAGGCAGAAGAGCATGCCAAAAATATGCTCTGGGAGCAGTATAAAGAACAAAAAACAAAAGTGCACAAACTTATAACACAAGAAATAACAACATATGAGAAAAAACTAACAGATGAAATAAAATCTGATAAAAACAACAAATTATGGGAGAATATAAAGAAACTTAAGGGAGTAGATAGAACCATGAAGGAGACTAAACTTCATTATGAAAATGGTAAACTAATACCAAAGGAGGAAATAGGAAAAGAATTAACTGGATTTTGGGAAACCATATACTGCAAACATGAAAACCGAATTACTGAAGAATGGGACGATAACTCGAAAGAGGAATATAAAAGACTTAACGAACAAAGATACCAACGGATACAAAGTGGAGTACACCAATTTCCGGTACAATTGAGAGAACATATGGACATGGCAATAACAGTAAAAAACTCCTTAACACCCATGAACAAACCAGTCATAACCACTGATAAAGTCAGAAGGTGCTTACAAAAGCTAAAAGGGAAGAAGGCACCAGGGCCAGATGGTCTTAAGCCAGAACTATATAAGGTATTAATCAGAAGTGAACAATGTATACAGGTTCTCACAAATTGTTACAACAAAGAACTAACAAAGGAACATAAACCAACATCATGGAAATCATCTATAACAAGTATGATAGAAAAAAAGAGGAATCCAACTGTAAAAGATTTAAGGCCTATCGCATTAACTGATACATCCTACAAACAATTCATGACATTAATTAAAAATGAAATTGAAGAACACATTAAAATATGTGATGAAATAAAGGAAAATCAATCAGGGTTTACAGAAGGTGCAAGAATTGAGGATAATCTTTTTCTTTTGCAATACTGCGTGGAAGAATCATACAGAAGACACCTACCATTAATTGTAGTCTCTATAGATTTCAAAAAAGCTTTTGACTCAGTAAGTAGGGAATCACTGATAAGAGTTCTAAAAGAGTACAAGGTTCACCATGAAATAATAAGCGCCATTGCACAAGTATATACAGATGACAAAACCTACATTAAGTTGGGAAATGAAATAGAAAATGTAGAGATAGAAGTTACTAGTGGAATAAAGCAAGGGTGTACAGGATCTACTACATTATTCAAACTTGTTACTTACAAAATAATTAAGGAATTGGAGAAAGAAAAGGGATTCAACAATGGTTCCATAAAAATAAACAGTCTATTCTTTGCTGATGATGGCCTGATCTTAGCAGAAAATGTAAACGATGCAGCTGCAAATATTAGGACATTACTACAGATAAGTGGGGAATGTGGTCTAGAAATAAACAAAGAGAAAAGCAATGTACTGATTTTTAACATGGAACAACCACCAATGGAGATTGAAGGTATCAAAGTGGTGGACAAAATAAAATACCTAGGCTTATATATAAACAATGAAAAAAACATGTTTAAAACTCAGAAGCTGCATCTCATAAATAAGGCCCACACCTTGGCTAGCCAAACAGGTTCAGTCATTGAGAAGAGCTGCAACAAACTGCTTATAGGGAAAACGTACTGGAAAAATGTGGCACTCCCAGCTATTTTATATGGATCCAATGTAATGTGCTTCACAAAACAAGAATTAGATAAGTTACAAACAATTGAAAACACAGTATACAGGAAGATACTAGGAGGGACTAGGTACACCCCCACTGCAGTTCTGAGGGGAGAGATTGGAGCATCATCAATGCAGGGAAGAATAATAACTAACAAGTTAAAATATATGAAATCAATATCAGAAGGAAAAAAAGAAGTCTTAAAACACATACTTGAAAAAATGAAAGCAGAAGGGAAAAAATGGTGGAAGACTGCACTTGGATACATGGACAAAGTTATGATAGACATAGTAGCAATAGAAAGGTTTGACAAGAAAGAGATTGCTGAAAAAGTAAAAGCTTGGGACCTACATCAATGGAAAGAAGAAATAGGAAGCAAAGAAAGTCTACAAATGTACCGAAGATGGAAAATAGGAATTGAAGAAAGCTCAGATTACGACAACTCCTTCTACTCAGTGATACTTTTCAGGGCCAGATCCAATACTTTGAACCTAAAATGGAGAAACAGGTTCTCAAATGGCGAAATTAACTGTGACATATGTGGAGTTGAAGAAGACCTGATACACTTCATTTGTATCTGCCCAGAATATGAAGATCTTAGAATTAACTCCATTGAACTTCAAAGACCACATGCAGAAGACCTAAATGAGGTTGCTGGGAGATGGCTATTTGAATCTCACAACATGGAGGAAGTTAAATACATTTTAGGGAAGATGTGGGGAAGAAGAGAAAAAAGGATGTCTTCAACAAATGACAATAACAATGGTGATGATTAAAATAGGAAATAATAATAGTAAAATTGCAAATAATAATAATAATAATAATAATAATAATAATGAAAATAATAATAATAACTAATAATAAATAATAATAATATATAATAATAAAAATAATAATAATAAAATAATAATAATAATATAATAATAATAATAATAATAATAATAATAATAATAATAATATTAATTAGTAATACTATTAGCTGTAAAGAATAAATAGTGTAATAAATAAAATAAATAATAATAAATTAATTAATAATATTATTCATAGGGATAAGAATTAGTGGTGGTAGTGATAGAGCCACTGGTAATATTGAGAAAGGTGCTATTATTTATAAGGCAAATAAATATTAAGTGCAAAAGTGCAGTGCAGTGAAATTATCATAATGAAATATATAGTCTTGGCTATTTTGATATCTAACAATTGTATTAATGATACATATATTTTGTTTTTCAATATTATTGTCTTTATATTTAAGGTCCTTTGATACCTCAAATAAATGATATGACTGTGAATTAGAATAACCATTTATTTTTATTATTTTTATAATTTTTATAATTTTTATAGAATTTAACAGGAATCTTAGGAAAGTGCATGTAATCCTTTTAATCTCATTAATTGTAAGTTTGTATAATCTTTATATAATTTAATAGAAATTTCAGAGATATATATATATTTTGACAGTTAAAATAGATATATTAAATGAACACTCCTAGTCACATAGGGCCAGTTTACAAATGTATTATTTTATAAAGTTTTATTTTATTTTATAATGATGTATCCGTATTTTATTTTATTTTATTTTTGTTTTATTTCATTTTCTTTTCTTTTATTTTCTCGTTTTAAATATTTACTAAGTCTTCACAAATATGTTTATATCTATTATATTTGGGTATAGCTGTATTTAGTATTTTTGAGTACTTTTTACTTATTTTATTTTTTTATTTAAATTTTATTTTATGGTTTTATTTTATAATGACTTATCCATATTTTGTTTTATTTTATTTTACTTTAGCTTATTTCATTTTCTTTTATTTTCATTTATTTATTTTCTTGTCTTATATATTTAATATGTATTCATAAATATGTTTGAACTTTATTATATGTATGTATATATTTATTTTACTTTATTTTACCTTATTTTATTTTGTCTTATTTTTGTTTCATATGTATATTATTTTTATACTATATAATCATTTACTTTTATTATAATCATTTACTTTTATTTTAATCTCTTATATTAATTTTATGATTTAAATACAAAGATTTTTTTTACATCAAAAATATTTGTTAAGTGGTGCCGATGTTAAGGCTTTACCACGCCCTTATAATAAATAAATAAAAATAAATAAATCTATGGAGCAGCAACAACAACGGTTTCAGCAGCTACTACAACAACAACAACAGCAGATTGCTGAAAACATGGAAAAAATGCAAAAAACCATGCAGCAGCTACAACAACAGCAGCTTCAACAGCTACAAGTCCAATTGCAGCAACAGCAGCAACAATTTCAGAAGCAACAACAACAACTACAGCTGCAACAAGGCCAAATAGAAGAAATGGAGAGAGAAATGAAAAATGGGACATCAAAAATGGACAGGAAGCAGCTCACAGAAACCATTAGAGAAGAACTGTTTGAAATAGAAGACAAGAGAAAGAGAAAAAACAATCTTGTAATATATAATTTAAAGGAAAATGATATAAACAGGGAACAAAATGAAGCAAATGACAGAGAACATAGCTCTAAAATATTTAAGGAAATAGGAATGACAGAGTTTGAAATTGTCAAGACAGTAAGGCTAGGACAAAATATCCCTCTTCCAATGAAACCAAGACCCCTTTTAGTCGAGATGAAAACAGGGGAGGAAAAGTGGAATATCTTAAAGAAAGCGAAAGCATTAAGGAATAATCAACACTACCAGAGAATATACATTAATCCAGACCAGACAAAAAGAGAGAGGGAAGCAGGGAACTTGCTTAGAAAAGAGATACAAGAAAGAAAACAAAATGGGGAAACCGGACTATATATAAAACAAGGTAAAATATGGGAGGATGGAAATTTTCGGTAGACTTAAATGAAGATGATAGGAAAAATAAAATAGTAAACGACCTTAAGCTAACACTAAATCTGATTAATATCCAAGGACTGACACACACAAAATTAGCTGAAATCGAATTATTGGTAAATAAGGAAAATGATTTAGTATTTTTAGTTGAAACACAATTAACAATAGATAAGTTCTCACTTCGAGATGATTTATGCAATATAACAAGCAATAGAGATGAAGGGGACAAAAAAGGAGGAGGATTAATGGTAATATATAAGAAGAATAAACAGATAGAGGTTGAAAAACTAGGTAACAAACATAGTGATCTTTTATATTTTAGAGTAAAATTTTATGAAGTAGAATATAAATTTGTATTAGTATATTTTGCAACAGGAAACAGACCAGATGATAAAAAGAGAAATACCAAAATAAGAAAAGAATGTGAAACAATAATACAGAAAGAAAGTAAAAACAATCTTATGATCTTAGGAGACTTTAATGGACATATACCTGGGCTAGGGAATCAACCACTTGATAAACAGGGAGAAATGATTTTGGAGTGGATAGATGAGTATGAACTGAAACTACTAAACACATCTGAAGAATGTGATGGCCTTTACACATGGCAGAGGAACGACATGAGTAGTGTCATAGATTTTGCTCTGACAAACAATGCTATGAGTAGGCACATCCACCTGATGAAAATAGATGAAGACCGAGATGTATTCGATTTATCAGATCATAATTTAATCCAAATATATCTAAAGAGTAAAGGGAAAAAGCCTAATTACAAAAATGGGAGATGGTGCAATATTAGATATTATAGTACAGAACCAGTTCTGATGACAAGATATCTACAGAACCTAGAAAATAAAATGCATAACAAAAGAGTAGACACGTTGGAAGAGATGAACAGAATCATGAAACAGGCAGCAGATGATACTCTACTAAAAACATACAGGAAAAAAGAAGATAAAACTGGAAAAAAGATAGAAAGACCATGGATGACAGAAGAAATAAGAAAGGAAATAAAAAAAAGAAGAGAAATTAATAGGAAGAGACGAAATGAGGCAGAAGACCATGCCAGGAATATGCTTTGGGACCAGTATAAAGAACAGAAAGCAAAAGTGCAGAAACTTATAACAAAAGAAATAACAAAATATGAGAAAAAACTTACAGATGAAATAAAATCTAATAAAAATAACAAATTATGGGAGAACATAAAGAAGCTTAAAGGAGTAGATAGAACCATAAAGGAGACAAAACTTCATTATGAAAATGGTGAACTAATACCAAAGGATGAAATTGAAAAAGAATTAACCGGATATTGGAAAACCATATACTGTAAACAAGAAAACCGAATGGCAGAAGAATGGGACGATGACTCAAAAGAAGAATACAAAAGACTTAACGAGCAAAGATACCAAAGGATACAAAGTGGGGAACATCAATTTCCAAGACAACTAAGAGAACATATGGACATGGCAATAACAGTAAAAAATTCTGTAACACCCATGAATAAACCAGTAATAACCACAGATAAAGTCAGAAGGTGCTTACAAAAGCTCAAAGGGAAGAAGGCACCAGGTCCAGATGGTCTGAAGCCAGAACTATATAAGGTATTAATGAGAAGTGAACAATGTATACAGGTTCTCACAAATTGTTTCAATAAAGAGCTAACAAAGGAACATAAACCAACATCATGGAAAACATCTATAACAAGTATGATAGAAAAAAAAGAGGAATCCAACTGTAAAAGATTTAAGGCCTATTGCACTAACTGATACATCGTACAAACAATTTCAAAATTGACATTAATGTAAAAATGAAATTGAAGGAACATTAATTAAAATATGTTGATGAAATAAAGGAAAATCAATCCGGGTTCACAGAAGGTGCAAGAATTGAGGATAATCTTTTTATTTTGCAATACTGCGTGGAAGAATCATACAGAAGACACCTACCATTAATTGTAGTTTCTATTGACTTCAAAAAGGCTTTTGACTCAGTAAGTAGGGAATCACTGATAAAAGTTCTAAAAGAGTACAAGGTTCACCATGAAATAATAAGCGCCATTGCACAAGTATATACAGATGACAAAACCTACATTAAGTTAGGGAAATGAAATAGAAAATGTAGAGATAGAAGTTACTAGCGGAATAAAGCAAGGGTGTACAGGATCTACTACATTATTCAAACTTGTTACTTACAAAATAATTAAGGAATTGGAGAAAGAAAAGGGATTCAACAATGGTTCCATAAAAATAAACAGTCTATTCTTTGCTGATGATGGCCTGATCTTAGCAGAATCAGTAAAAGACGCAGCTGCAAACATTAGAACATTACTACAGATAAGTGGGGAATGTGGTCTAGAAATAAACAAAGAGAAGAGCAATGTATTGATTTTTAATATGGATCAACCACCAATAGAAATTGAAGGAATTAAAGTGGTGGACAAAATAAAATACCTAGGCTTATATATAAACAATGAAAAAAATATGTTTAAGGCTCAGAAGATGCATCTCATAAATAAGGCTCACACCTTGGCCAGCCAAACAGGTTCAGTCATTGAGAAGAGCTGCAACACAAGCTGCTTATAGGGAAAACATACTGAAAAAATGTGGCACTCCCAGCAATTTTATATGGATCCAATGTAATGGTGCTCTACAAAGCAAGAAATAGACAAGTTACAAACAATTGAAAACACAGTGTACCGGAAGATACTAGGAGGAACTAGATACACCCCAACTGGCAACTCTGAGAGGAGAAATTGGAGCTTCATCAATGCAGGGAAGAATAATAACTAACAAGTTAAAATTTATGAAATCAATACAAGAATGAAAGAAAGAAGTCTTAAAAGCACAATTCCTTGAAAAAATGAAAGCAGAAGGGAAAAAATGGGTGGAAGATGCAACTTGCTACATGGACAAATTATGATGGACTCAAGTAGCACTAGAAGGCTAAGACAAGAAGGAAAATCTCTGAAAAAAGGTAAAAACTGGACCTTACGTCAAGAAAGAAGATATAGAGAAGCAAGAAGTCTATCAAAATGTAGCAATAGATGGATTAATATCATTTCGAAGAGTGAGGGAGATAAAACACCGAACATCTAACTGAGTGATACTTTTCACGGGCGCAGTATCCAAGATGACTTTGAACCTATAAAGTGGAGAAACAGGATTCTCAAATGGCGAAGATTAACTGTGACATATGTGGAGTGAAGAAGACCCTGTACACTTC
The DNA here is from genome assembly GCA_015478945.1 of Trachelipus rathkii. Taxonomy (NCBI): domain Eukaryota; kingdom Metazoa; phylum Arthropoda; class Malacostraca; order Isopoda; family Trachelipodidae; genus Trachelipus; species Trachelipus rathkii. Next base: position 13,110 of record JABUQX010033610.1, read on the forward strand.
ATTTGTAATCTGCCCAAGAATATTGAAGAGTCTTAAGAAATTAAACCGCATTGCAACTCAATAGACTACATGCAGAAGACTACAACGAGGTTGTGGGAGATGGGCTTATTTAAACAATCACACATAGAAGAAGTTTAAATACATTTTAGGGAAGATGGTGGGAAGAAGAGAAAAGAGATGTCTACAATCAAATGACCAAAAATAGTGAGACAACTTATATAAAATGCTTATAAAAAAAAAGCTATGAAAATTAATTACAAATTCAAATATTTATTACTATTACAGCTTACAAGACAAGATCTAAAGTATTTAACTGTTATATAATAATAATAATAAAATAATTAATAGAGAAAGGTGCTTAATAAGAAAATATGTTAATTAATTCTTTTAAGTATGCAAAATAACATGAAATTAGAATAATGCGGTATGATTAGAGCCTACTGGTAATATAGAGAAGGGCTAATAATAATTAATGACTAATAATTCTTTTAAGTGTAAAAAGTGTAATAAGAATTAATGGTGATAGTGATTAGAGCCACTGGTAATATAGAGAAAGGTGCTATTATAGTATTACTTAAAATAAATAATATTTTCTTAAAATTAATTGTTCCTTCAAGTATCTAAAGATGTCGCTTGCTACCAAATAATGAGATGTCTGTGAATTGAATAAACATTTATTTTTATACTTTTGTTTATGAATTTTAAACAAGGAAAACTTAGGAAAGCAATGTAACTGTCTTTTATCTCATTTAGTTTGTAAGTTTGGTTAATTAACTTTTTTTATATTGTTTTTTATCTATTAAAATAATAAGAATTTCAGAAAGTTAGTTAGCAAGTTTATAAATAGATATAAAATCAAATGAACACTCCTAGTACGTAGGGAAAAGTTGATGACAATTTTATGAGACTTTATTTCGTGTTATAGATAATTGCTTTATTTATTTTATTCTTATATTTCAACCTTTCTTTTTCTTTTCTTTTCTTAATTTTCTTTATATAGCTAGTATATATATATATATTTACTCGAAGTTTTCACAAAATATCGTTTTATCTATTCACAATTGAAAGTGAATGTGTAATTTTATCCCATTTTTAACGTGTTTTATTTTAATTTAAATTTTATTTTTTATTTTCCTTCTAAAGTTTCATTCAATTTGTTTTTGATCTTCTATAATTTATTCATTTTGTTTTCATTTTTGTGTGTTTTCATGTAAATAATTGGTTTGTCATTTAATAATGATTTAATCCATATTTTATCCGTATTTATTTTACTTATTTCATTTTCTTTTATGTTTTCATTATTTATTCTTCTTGTTTTATATATTTCATATGCATTCATAAATATGTTTGTAATTTATTATATGTATGTATATATTTATTTTACTTTATTTTATTTTAATTTTTGACTTATTTTTGTTCATATGTAATATTATTTTTCATACTATATATTCCATGATACCAGATGTTAACCAATTATCATTAATTTTTGATTTATGCAGAAGATTTTCTACATCAAAAATATTTGTTAAGGGTGCGATGTTTATGAGGTTTACACGTCCTTATAATAAATAAAGAAATAAATAAACATTGAAATTTCAATACTAGGCCAATAGATCCGATTACAAATCAGGATATAATATAAAACAAATAACAAAGATTATTGAATTATGACTCCTACAAAGAAAGAATATAAGTGCGGTAAGTGCAGCGTTAAATTAGGCCCGAACACGGACAGCATAGAATGTAACCAATGCAAAGAGTGGTTCCACGCCACACAACATTGTGCTAATATGAACAAAAATCAATATAAAATATTAAAAGAAATGAGTAATATATGGTGGAACTGCCTTAGCTGCGGGCCGAAGATAGAAATGAACACTTCTGTGACGGACGCTCCAGAGTTGAATGTCATGGTAGCCTCACTTGCTGAAAATATGGACAAAATGCAAAAATCCATGCAGCAGCTACAACAACAACAAAAGCAGGCAGCTGGCTGAAAAACATGTGAAAAAAATGGAAAAAACCATGGCAGCAGCAACAACAACAGTTTAAGCAGTCAACAAAACAACAACAGCAGCGTTGATACAGCTACAGAGTCCAACGCAGCAACAGCATACAACACTTTCAGCAACAACAACAACAACTTCAGCTACAACAAAGCCAAATAGAAGAAATGGTAAGAGAAATGAAAAATGGGACATCCAAAATGGACAGGAAGCAGCTTACAGAAACAATAAGAGAAGAGCTGTTTGAAATAGAAGACAAAAGAAAGAGAAAAAACAATCTGGTAATATACAATTTAAAGGAAAATGACATAAACCAGGGACAAAATGAAGCAAATGACAGAGAAATTAGCTCTGAAATATTTAAGGAAATAGGAATTAAAGAGTTTGAAATTGTTAAGACAGTAAGGCTAGGACGAAATAACCCTCTCCCAATGAAACCAAGACCACTTTTAGTCGAGATGAAAACAGGGGAGGAAAAGTGGAATATCTTAAAAAAAGCGAAAGCATTAAGAAATAATCAACACTACCAGAGAGTATATATCAATCCAGACCAGACAAAAAGAGAAAGGAAATGATTTTTGATACACAAGAGTATCTATTTTGTTGAATAAATCTTTTTCATATTCAAAAAGAGTATTTATAATCAAGTGAATAAAAGTGAATAAATATAAAAAGTTGACACTTGTTAGATAAACATAAAATAAATAACTCATAAAAATTTGTGACTTTCTTAAATAAACATAGAATAAATATAGGACTATTTTTGTTCGTTCAAAGTGAAAAGTGACAAACTATTTGAATAAGAGTATTGTTTTGGGGCCAAACCCAAAAACAGAAATAAGAAGAAACATTATTGGAATATATAAGAAGATTAATACAATTATTTAAAAGAACTAAAAGATCGTAGTACATAATTGAGAAGAATAGTACATATTCATTGACCAAAAAAAGAAAGAGAAACGATAACAAATTTCAAGATATTATAAATAACAGAAAAGAGGACATACTGAAGTTGATATTAACTCCAAGACCAGTACCAAATTTGAAGAAGCTTAATTCCCCTAACAAGGGTTAGTTAGATATTGAAGTTTTGTTAAATAATGAAATAAATGCACAATTTTTATTTATATTGATTAAAAAGGATTTTTGAAACTTTGCCTGATCACTGTTATTTTTAACAGGGAACAAGTCTGGGAGTTAAAACTTTTGAGTTGACCACCACTAAATAACTAAGAAGATATCCAAAAGGAACACACCATCAACCATTATTGTGGAACTTTCCTATATTACAAATATCAAGAACAATAAATATCAACATATCAAAGAAGTTTATAAAGTAGCAGGTGGTGGGTTAGCATTAATCCTACTAACCCCAATCACTAACCCCAGGATGGTGAAGGTATGTTTTTAAAATATATTATTAAATTATAAAGTTATAAATATAAATTTGTAAATATAGGGTTAATTATTAAATTACATCTAAATAATTTTTGTTAATACTTGAATATATATTACAAATATTTAAATATTATTGAATTAGTTAGTTAGTCAGTTTATTTATTAAGTATATATATATGAATATTTATTATATTAAATTATTAAATTATTATTATTAAGATAACATTTAAGCACATAGTTACGCATCTTAAACTTCTAATAAATTATAAATATGAGCCTTAAATGTTCAGCCATCTCTCTTTTAAAACCCTTGCATGTGCGCGTTTGCATTACTGGCTTGCGATTTAAACTTTTTGTGTAAGTAATTACTGTTCTTTTTCCCAATAGCACCATCCCTTTTTATTATGCACCATTCTTTCCTGGATTATTTTTAATTTCCAGTTTCAGTGGACGAGTGTGTCCAATTCTACACGCAGCAGGACCCTTTTGGTCTGAAGCAATTGTCTTGTCATTTCAATAGGAGAGAGGGCTTTCTTCCTTCCTTAAACGAATACCAAGACAATAAGAAAAGCTTAGATAGGTTAGTCCCGTCTTATTTCCCTTTTCTTATTTTATTGCCAGCACCATAATATAAATGGTAGCAGAGCGTAGTTCGCTGCGTCTCTTTTGGCCATTCTTCGTTCACTGTTTCAGTGAACATACCCTTTAAATCAAAAACACTTGTCGCAAGCCTCAACCATACATCCTTCTATAAACTTATTCTCTTACCTATCATTGTTCCGCTTTTCTCCCTTCCCTTGTTCTTTCCCATATTGGTTAAATATAACCAGTTTGAACTAATATAACATAATGCCGGAGGAAAAGACAGAAGAGGTGACTGGAGCAGATAATCCATCAGGAAATGAGTCAAGCAACAATGATATAAGTAATGAAACAGTACAACAAGTATTAAAGCAAAATGCAGAAATGATGAAACTTATGAAATCCATGGTGGACGCATTAACAGTGAATCGACCTATTAAGGTCATGCCACCAGGAAAATACAGGAAAGGCAGTGGAGAAACACTAGTCCAATTTCTTGACAGATTTGAAAATTATTGTGAAAAAATGTACCCTGGATCAATAGAGGGGCAGTTGCCATTATTGGGATCCCATTTGGAAGGACCCATTTTAAATGTATATAAAACTATAGCAACTAATACTTTCAGTTATGAAGATGTAAAAATCAAACTCCTTCAATGGTATAAAGATGAGATAGTCCGAGAGCAGAAAACTGAACTAGAAAAATTCATGGAAGCCACTCTTGAAGAAGATGAGTCGGCAGCAGTATATGCCTTGAGATTGGAGGGTTTGGCTCAGAGAGCTTTCCCTGATTCTGATATTCGAGGAATGAAACTGGTTAGAAAACGTTTCCTGGAGAGTATTTCCGCATAATATAAAAGTTTCAAGTCACTTTTTGAGGCTCATCGTTTTGGGAGGTTAGCAGGTTGAGAGGAGGTGGCTGGCGAGCAGGATTGTGTGTGTCAATTGATGAGGTCTGGGCGCGTCTTTGGGAGTATGCTGGTGTAGTGAGCGTTACGTTGTGTGATGTAGGGAGCGTGATGTTGCGTTTAGAGGCGGGGGGAGATGTAGTATTCAGGTCCGCGTAAGTAGATGATATAGAATTCCGTGGGAGGATTAAGTCTGATGCGTTCATCGAAACGAGTTTACATGTGGTTTTGCTCTCTGTGATGTAAGATGTGTGGGTGGTTCGTGTGCTGTGGTTACTTGTCGCTTGCTTAAGGAGAATCTTGTGTGTGATGTTGCCGGGAGAGTCCTGAGCGAGGTCATAACTGTATGATGGTTGGTGTGGGCGATCCGCCGTAGAGAATTTCTATTAGGCCAGCAAGTATTGATGATGTGTAGACATAGTGCAGTGGTTGGGCGATGGCTATTTTGACCTTAGGAATGCAACTCTTTATTGGGGAATTAGATTTGGCACAGAGACTACCGTGAGTATTGGTTCGCACAGATATGAATCAAGATAGGAGGATGGAGGCGTTGCCGTTGTTCAGCTTAGATCAGAGACTTGGTCATATATGGTTCGTGTCATAATATTATAGAGAGAATGAGTTTTTGATTATCCTTGTGAGTAGCTAGTGATCTTTGGTGCAGTATTTGGCAAGAACACCAGGCACTCAGGTTAGTTCAATTTGTTTGAGTCAGTGAATGGGGTTTTGTTGCGGGTGGTTTTTTTTGTGCGTGCGGTGCGCTAGTGGGGGTGGTGTGTTCGCGTGCTGCTGCTGTGCGTTTGCTCGTGGTGAGGGAGAGCTGGATGGGCGGACAGTATTGTGAGCAGTTGAGATATGAATGAGGTAATTTGGTGGTTGAGTTACTGTCGGAGGATGGAGAGACGCGGTGACATGGGTAGTGGTCATGGGTTGTGCGGATGCTGTCCACTAAAGCGCGGAGGATGGCCGTGAGAGTTGCTTATGAAGCTTTATGCTTGTTCCTCTATTGCTTGTGAGGAGGAGGGAACAGTGTTGCGGTGTGGTGGGCGAGGGGATCCTGGTACGGAGGCTGAGGCGCGAGAGGTAAGGGGTCAAATCTCTAGGTCATCTCTGATGTGGAGGAGTACGTTGTGGCTTTGCGGGATCATCAGGCGAGGGTCAGAACAGATAAAAATTCGGGTTTAGAACTTGTAATCCCTTGTCCAATAGAGAACATAGAGGGTCAAGCATATCCTGAACGGTCTCAGGAAGAAAGGACTCCAATAACAAATACTGATCAATTTAGTAAAGAAACTGACCAACAAATCATGATGGAAGAAAATCCACTAGAGAACACTCCTAATGCTAAAGAAAATGAACAGGATGAAAAGATTGACCAAAGTGAAATAATAGGTATACATATTACCTCCACAACAATAGAAACGTTATTACTTAATGTAAACATTAGGGGTCAACCCGAAATAATTAATGTGAGAGCTTTTGTGGATACAGGAGCTAGTATAAGTTTAATATCTGCTAGTTTGTTTGAAAAATTGGATCACAGAAAATACCCATTACATGAGACACCATTCAAACGAGTGTCCGGAATAGGACAAGTACTTTTCCCTGTAATGGGAGCAGTTACCCTTTCATTGGAATTTTCACCTACTTATTACACCAAAGCAAGTACCTTTGTAATAATTCCTGATGGAATCACTGAATATGAGCTAGTTATTGGGTATGACATATTGCGGGAAGAACATCTATTGCCTGACCCCCATAATGGTGAATTGGTCCTACGACGAGAAAATATGGTGACACCAGTTTCTACGGATGTCCGACACACCAGTGAAAAAGAATATCATTGTAGAGTAGCAGAAACCACTACCATACCACCCAAAAGTTTTTCAGCTTTAGAGATTAGTATTAATCTCCTCAACATATCTGACGAAGACCTGATCCTACTGGAAAACAACCCAAATGATAAAGTAATAGTGGGACCAGGAGTATTATCTCTAGAACAAAATAAAACCATCATAATGGTTCAAAATACTACTGATAAAATACAGAAATTAAAAAGGGGCCAGAAGATCGGCCAGTTAGAAATAATAGGCAAAGAGTGTCCAACCATAAACTTGGTGGAACTTAATCAAGAAAAGAAAAATGATTATGAATCATGGACCCCAGAAAACTTAACAAACGCATTTCGTCTAGAGGAGGCGGACATATCACCCATAGAAAGAAATCAGTTATTAACCCTCCTTTCTAAATATCCCACAGTACTCAGCTTAGGGGATTCTGATGTAGGTTGTACATCCATCCTCAAACATAGGATAGAGACAACTACAGAAGATCCAGTCCAAGTGCCCGTAAGAAGACTGCAAGGACCAGTTTTGAGAGAGGTAGAAGAATGTTGTCAACAGCTGGAGAAGGACGGAATTATTCAACGAAGTAAGTCACCGTATTCCGCTCCAGTGGTGCCAATCCGCAAACCTGATGGCACTATACGATTATGCATTGATTACCGCGCATTAAATAAAATCACCAGAGGAGACAGTTTCCCCATTCCTAATTTAATAGACATGCTTTTTAGTCTACAAGGCATGAAATATTTCTCGACCATAGACCTGGTAAAGGGTTATTACCAGGTAGAGATGGACGAAGACAGTGTGGAAAAAACCGCTTTCACCACTCCTCTATCTCACTGGGAATTCCTAAGAATGCCATTTGGAGTCAAAAATGGACCCGCTACATTCCAGCGGGGCATGAGGATGGCTCTAGCCAAAATACCATGGACTAGTGTCATGGTATATTTAGATGATGTCCTCATCATCAGTGACTCATTTAGTAAACACCTTGAAAATTTAGATAGGGTTTTACAGGCTTTCCAAGAAACAGGGTTTAAAATAAAACCTGCTAAGACCGATCTACTTCGCAAACAGGTGAAATATCTGGGACATTTAGTTTCTGAAGAAGGTATGATTCCCTTGGATAAAAACCTTCAGGGAATCATGGATTTTCCAGCTCCAACAACGATAAGGAAAGTGAGGCAATTCCTTGGGATGGTAAATTTTTACCGTCGCCACATTCCCAGGTGCTCAGAAATGGCAAAACCGTTATTTGAACTACTTAGTCTAAAGAACGTAAAATGGACTACTAAATGCCAAAAAGCTTTTGAAGACCTAAAGAAAGCTTTGGCAGATCCTCATGTATTATCTTACCCTGATCGCTCTGAAGATGCTTCACCTTTACTATTGTATGTAGATGCATCCAATATAGGTGCTGGAGCTTGTCTAGCTCAAGAACAAAATGGGGACCATCGTCCCATTGCTTATATTTCAACAACTTTCTCTAAGGCAGAGCAGAGATACAGTACTACGGAACGCGAAGTAGCCGCTATTCGCTGGGCTGTAAAATCTCTTAAGCCATTTTTGTATGGAATTAAAGTCTTAATCCATACTGACCATAAACCACTACTCTATCTGAACAACATGACACTAGTGAACCAAAGAGTAGCTCGAACATTAGAAGAAATTAATGATATAGATTATGAACTAATCTATATCCCTGGGAAGGAAAATGTCATCGCTGACGCCTTGTCACGATCACCTGTTCCTGACATTAAAGAAGAAGACATAAAGGATCAGAAGCAGATCCCTGCTGGATATGCAGAAGTTCAAATGCCAGGAGGGGGAGATTCTTTGTTCCAGAGTTTCTCAGTATGGCTTTATGGTACACAAGAAAAACATCAAGAAATAAGAGAAGGGGTTGTGCAAGAATTGATAGACAATCGTGCAACATACAAATTACCCATGGGAAAGAGTAATATTTCCATTACGAAACAACTCCGTCTCATGAAGCATACAGGACAACTGCCAATAGTGCAGGCCATAGAAGCTTTTGGTACACTTTTCAAGGCTAAAGTATTAGTATATTATGGGAACAGTAAGCCCTTGCAATTTGGGTGTCCACAAACCAATAAAGTTTGTGCTTTATTATGTTTGGGAGGATTCCATTATAACTTATTAGTGGGAACTAGCAATGACAATTCAAACCATCTTCAGAATGAACCTATAGCCGTTTTAGAAGAAGTTAAGGAATATGATTTGCTGAATGAATCCTTAGATGAGCAATCAAGTATATCATTACCAACTGCGGTGGTTGAACAAAAGGATCAAGTTAAAACCGGTGGGGAGGTGCCCAAAACACCTAGAATATATCAATTATCTATAATTGATCATGAAGACACACATTGGGATGAAATATCCATAACACCGGTGGAAATTAAAGATTATCAGCAAAATGATCGTGTATTAAAAAGATTATACCAGGCTATTAAAAATAATAGGCCTTTGACAGGCAATCTTAAACCGTATTTACGTTTCAAGAAATATATTTTTATCCAAGATGGTCTCCTATGTAAATTAACCAAATATGAAGAAACAACTTACATCGTCCCTTTTACTGCCTTTACTAATTTGGCAATAATGGCCCACATTAATTTCGCGCATATAGGCAAAAACAAATTACGTGCCTTAGTAACTAGGTATGTTTGGAATCCAAAGGCTTATGATATATGTTATGACATTGCTACAACATGTTACAAGTGTCAGGCATCAAAAATTGCTAATATTATATATACTCCACCAACCATAAAAATTACAACTGATTTTCCATTTGAATTGGTGGCTATGGACCTGTTGCAATTACCCAAAACCAAGAAAGGAAATAATTATGCATTAGTTATGGTAGACCACCACTCAAAATGGATCGCTGCAATTCCCATACCTAATAAAAAGTGTAAAACAGTGACTAATGGATTTCAACAAAATATGTTACCATATCTCCCAAACATACCAAAGAAAATATTGACAGATAATGGTCGGGAATTCATCGGCCCAGAGTTTGAAGAAATGCTTCAACTTAATAATATACGACACATTTTGACAACACCTTACACTCCTTCATCAAATGGAGCTGTGGAAAGAGTTAATAGAACTATAATTCAGTACTTAAGAATGACTATCAAAGATTACACCTTGTGGGATGTAGAGTTGCCAAGAATAGTTATGATATATAACCATACTGAACATTCCCAATTAGGTCTGTCTCCTTGTGAATATATTCTCCAAAAACAACACACACCCTATAGCGGACTATCTTGGAGAACTGAAGATATATTTTGGCAACCAGGACATTCTCATTATCAACCTTACCAGTTGCACCAAAAAGTAGGTTTAAAAATACATTTACCGGGTGATTTGGTAACTAACAAATTCCGTCCTCGTTACCATGGCCCTTATGAGGTAATTAAAGTTAATGAAAATATGATTACCTATGTACTTGAATCAATTGAGGGAAAACAGTACAAAGTCCATCATCGCCAATTACGGAAGTGGTTGTTACCACCTCATTATTTAGAGAACAATGAATTATTTCAAAAATGGGCTATGAATTTAACCGATGATGACCTTTTTGAAAAAGCTGAAAAAGCCCAAGGACAAGAGAGAAAAATTGAATTAAATGAGGAAATCATTGATGAAGAGAAAGGAACTTCTAGTCAGGATCAGTTAGAAATAACTGGTTTGGATGACTCAGATGACTTTGAGTTTGAAGGTTTTGAAGTGACTGAAGAAACAGTGACAACCTTCCAGACAATAAAAAATAAAATGCAAGAAATGCAAACCCAAATGAACTTACCTATAACTGCAGTGTCCTTTCCATCCTCTCCTAACTCACCTAAAGAAATTGAGCAAATAGAAATTATTGAAAATCCTTCAGATATTGAACTTTCTAATCTGTTGCCAGAACCAACACAAAATGAAGAAAATGACCAATCAATTTCTTTGATTAGCAGTACACCAGAATCAAGTTTAAAAGAATTTTTAATGGGGCATCTTGTGAGGAGTAGTAGAGCTTTACAAGAAAGGCAACCAAATGAAACTGTAATCAGATGGAGTTTAAACACTCTCAGAGAAAATAGAAATGCTCAGTCTCTTAATAGAGAAAATTTAGACGAAGTTAAAAGACGATTATGCCTTAAATGAGACTCCCCTTGAGATGGAGGAGAGAGACGATGAGCCTAGTGAGTTTGATTTTACTGGATTTGTAGAAAATGAAAGAGATGAGGTAGAGCCAACTACTATCAATAATGATGACAGGCCGCATACACGATCGCAAGGATTGTGTCAGGACATTCCAAATGTACAGCCATTTATATTAGAACGAAAAAGGACAAACAAATAATTGAAATACATAGTTCAGTATACCATACCTAATCAGGTTACTAATATTTAATATCACTAATGAAAAGGTGTGAAGAATAATGAAGCAGTATCATTAAGTAAATCCGCCTGTTGACCAGTGAGAGAAAATAAGAATATATTAAGTAAGAAAGAAAACAAGGAAAATTCTTTTGAAGAAAAACAAGTAACCTTATCCCACGTTGTTGTCTCAACAACGGGTAGGGAGGAATAAAGTGGTATTACAGTTTTCTTATTTTTCAGAGTATTTATGATGGAAATGATTTTTGATACACAAGAGTATCTATTTTGTTGAATAAATCTTTTTCATATTCAAAAAGAGTATTTATAATCAAGTGAATAAAAGTGAATAAATATAAAAAGTTGACACTTGTTAGATAAACATAAAATAAATAACTCATAAAAATTTGTGACTTTCTTAAATAAACATAGAATAAATATAGGACTATTTTTGTTCGTTCAAAGTGAAAAGTGACAAACTATTTGAATAAGAGTATTGTTTTGGGGCCAAACCCAAAAACAGAAATAAGAAGAAACATTATTGGAATATATAAGAAGATTAATACAATTATTTAAAAGAACTAAAAGATCATAGTATATAATTGAGAAGAATAGTACATATTCATTGACCATAAAAGAAAGAGAAACGATAACAAATTTCAAGATATTATAAATAACAGAAAAGAGGACATACTGAAGTTGATATTAACTCCAAGACCAGTACCAAATTTGAAGAAGCTTAATTCCCCTAACAAGGGTTAGTTAGATATTGAAGTTTTGTTAAATAATGAAATAAATGCACAATTTTTATTTATATTGATTAAAAAGGATTTTTGAAACTTTGCCTGATCACTGTTATTTTTAACAGGGACCAGGTTTAGAAGCTTAAGTTCAACAAGTCTGGGAGTTAAAACTTTTGAGTTGACCACCACTAAATAACTAAGAAGATATCCAAAAGGAACACACCATCAACCATTATTGTGGAACTTTCCTATATTACAAATATCAAGAACAATAAATATCAACATATCAAAGAAGTTTATAAAGTAGCAGGTGGTGGGTTAGCATTAATCCTACTAACCCCAATCACTAACCCCAGGATGGTGAAGGTATGTTTTTAAAATATATTATTAAATTATAAAGTTATAAATATAAATTTGTAAATATAGGGTTAATTATTAAATTACATCTAAATAATTTTTGTTAATACTTGAATATATATTACAAATATTTAAATATTATTGAATTAGTTAGTTAGTCAGTTTATTTATTAAGTATATATATATATGAATATTTATTATATTAAATTATTAAATTATTATTATTAAGATAACATTTAAGCACATAGTTACGCATCTTAAACTTCTATAAATTATAAATATAGCCTTAAATGTTCACATCCTTCTTTTAAAACCCTGCATTGCGCTTTTGCATTACTGGCTTGCGATTTAAACTTTTTGTGTAAGTAATTACTGTTCTTTTCCCAATAGCACCATCCCTTTTTATTATGCACCATTCTTTCCTGGATTATTTTTAATTTCCAGTTTCAGTGGACGAGTGTGTCCAATTCTACACGCAGCAGGACCCTTTTGGTCTGAAGCAATTGTCTTGCCATTTCAATAGGAGAGAGGGCATTTCTTCCTTCCTTAAACGAATACCAAGACAATAAGAAAAGCTTAGATAGGTTAGTCCCGTCTTATTTCCCTTTTCTTATTTTATTGCCAGCACCATTATATAAATGAGCAGACAAAAAGAGAAAGCGAAGCGGGGAATTTGCTTAGAAAAGAGCTACAAGAAAGAAAACAAAATGGTGAAACCAGACTTTATATAAAACAAGGTAAAATATGGGAGGACGGAAATTTTCGGTAGACTTAAATGAAGATGATAGGAAAGATAAAATAGTAAACGACCTTAGGCTAACACTAAACCTGATTAATATCCAAGGACTGACACACACAAAATTAGCTGAAATCGAATTATTAGTAAATAAGGAAAATGATGTAGTATTTTTAGTTGAAACACAGTTAACTATGGATAAGTTCTCACTTCGAGATGATTTATGCAATATAACAAGCAATAGAGATGAAGGGGACAAAAAAGGAGGAGGATTAATGGTAATATATAAGAAGAATAAACAGATAGAGGTTGAAAAACTAGGTGACAAACATAGTGATCTTTTATACTTTAGAGTAAAATTTTATGAAGTAGAATATAAATTTGTTTTAGTATATTTTGCAACAGGAAACAAACCAGAGGATAAAAAGAGAAATACCAAAATAAGGAAAGAATGTGAAACAATAATACAGAAAGAAAGTAAAAACAATCTTATGATCTTAGGAGACTTTAATGGACATATACCAGGGCTAGGGAATCAACCACTTGATAAACAGGGAGAAATGATTTTGGAGTGGATAGATGAGTATGAACTGAGACTACTAAACACATCTGAAGAATGTGATGGCCTCTACACGTGGCAGAGGAATGACATGAGTAGTGTCATAGATTTTGCTCTGACAAACAATGCTATGAGTAGGCACTTCCACCTGATGAAAATAGATGAAGACCGAGAAGTATTCGATTTATCAGATCATAATTTAATCCAAATATATCTAAAGAGTAAAGTGAAAAAGCCTAACTACAAAAATGGGAGATGGTGCAATATTAGATATTATAGTACAGAACCTGTTCTGATGACAAGATATCTACAGAACCTAGAAAATAAAATGCATAACAAAAGAGTAGATACGTTGGAAGAGATGAACAAAATCATGAAACAGGCAGCAGATGATACTCTACTAAAAACATACAGGAAAAAAGAAGATAAAACTGGGAAAAAGATAGAAAGACCATGGATGACAGAAGAAATAAGAAAGGAAATAAAAAGAAGAAGAGAAATTAATAGGAAAAGACGAAATGAGGCAGAAGATCAAGCCAGGAATATGCTTTGGGAGCAGTATAAAGAACAGAAAGCAAAAGTGCAGAAACTTATAACAAAAGAAATAACAAAATATGAGAAAAAACTTACAGATGAAATAAAATCTAATAAAAATAACAAATTATGGGAGAACATCAAGAAGCTTAAAGGAGTAGATAGAACCATGAAGGAGACTAAACTTCATTATGAAAATGGTGAACTAATACCAAAGGATGAAATAGAAAAAGAATTATCGATACTGAAAACCATATATTGTAAGCGATGAAAACGAATGGCAAGAAGAAATGGACGATGACTCCAAAAGAAGAATACAAAAAACTAACGACAAAGAATACCAAGGATACAGTGGGGCAACATTCAAATTTCCGTAAACAACTAAGAGAACATATGGTACATTGGCCAATATAAAGGAAGAAATTCTGTATTACCTTGGCATGTTGAATAAACCAGGTAATAACCACCAGATCATAGGAAGGCTCTTAAAGGTGGGTGCGCTTATCAAAACTTCATATATGGTGTTAACTGAATCAAAGGTCACACTTGTCCTATAAAGGTCGCGAAGAGTGGTTTCTTCTCGCAATGAAGCTCGTATGGAAGTCTTATAATTAGATGGTATTTCCAATGAGTAAGTGAACAATTGTATAGTTCATAATGAATCTTCTCTCACAATTGTTTTCAATAATTGTTATATGATAAAAACCATTTATGTAGGAAGAACCATGTAAACTCAAACAATCATAGGTAAGAGACTTCTATCCTTTCATTAGACACAAGTTTAAAATTACCATAGATAAAAGAGGAACCCAAGTGCTTGATTATAAAAAGATTTAAGGCTCTACTTCGCGACCTATATTGCAAGACAAACCTCACTCTACGGGAAACAACTGCAGTTGGACATATTAAAAATGAAATTTGAAGAACATATAAATATTTCTTTCGCTGCATTTTGTGAAGAATTATATAAGAAAATCAATGTCCGGTGTTGTCAAGCAGAAAGTCGCCAAGTACTAGTACGCGAGTGTATAATATCTTCTTATCTGTTTTGGCAATACTTGCGTGTAGAAGCAATCTATACAGAAGACCACCCTCACCATTAATTGTAGTTTCTATTGACTTCAAAAGGAGGCTTTTTGACTCTATGTAAGTAGAGGATCACTGATTAAATAGTTCTATAAAGGACGTCACCAAGCGTCCACGCATTAGAAATAATAAGTCAGCCATTGCAGCACACCTATACTTTCGCTACATACTATCTATTTGATATTGCACCAACTGGTTCCTACCATATTATAGGTTTCTCTTATGGTAAGATGTGAATAGTAAAAGTGTAGAAGAAGAGGCTTGTGTAACTTAGACGTGTGACCATAAACACGGGTCCAGCTTATTGCATGGGATCTATACCTACCATTCTTCAATTTGGACTTTGTTAACTTCTTTGTACAAACATATACGTTAATGGACTGGAAAAGAAAATGAGGACTCTTTCAACAATCCGGTTCTTCTCATTAATAGTAATATATACTAGCGTCCTACATCTTCCTTTTGTTCAATGCTGTATCCTCTTCCATGTCTACTGGCCGCAACTGCCATCTTATCGCACGAGATCAGAAGCGGAATACGCAGCTTTGCATATCACACAGTAGGACATTACTCAATCAGATAAGTGAGGGGAATGTGGTCTACAGAAAATTACATAACAATAGAGAAAAGCAATATATTTGATTTTCCTTAAATATAGTAACCTACCCGAACCTACAGTTGGAGTTGCAGGGAATTATACAGTGGTGTGTCAATAATAAAATATCTGGTCTTATATGAAAATATATCGAAGAAAATATCCCTCGCTTTTAAGGTCTCGAGGTATAGTATCGACAGTCTCATAAATAAGTGCCTCACACCACCTGGCCTCAAATTCAAAACAGGTGCAATCATTGAAGTAAGTAGCTGCCAACATAGCCTGCTCACAATTAGGGAGAAACATACTGGGAAAAAAATGTGGCGCACAAGCAATTTTTTATATGGATCCAAGTCATTTGTGCTTCATGACCGGTCTAAAACAGAACATATAGTCTAACATAGCCTGCAAACTCACAATTGAAAGATCACAGTAATACCTCTGGAAAAGTACTAAGTAGTAGGGATATTAGCGTTTAACACCCCAACTGCACTCTGAGAGGAGAAATTGGAGCTTCATCATCATATTTTTTATTTTATTAGATCATGCCAAGGAAGATAATAATGCTAATCAATCTAATAAATGTTTATGAAAATCAATATTCAGTATGGAATGAATTACGATAGTCTTACAAGTAGCACATATTGTAAAATAAATGAAAGGCAGAAGGAAATAAATGTAGTGGGATATGACCTTGTCACTTGGCTACATGGATCAAAGTTTAATGTAATGGACATATGTAAGCACTAGAAAGGCAGACAAAAAAGAAAATCGCTTTGAAAATGTCTCAAAGCGATGGGATCACGTCATATGGAAAGAAGATATAGGGAGCAAAGATAGTCTACAAATGTACCGAAGATGGAAAACGGAAATTGTAGAAAGCTTAGACTACGACAACTCCTTCTACTCAGTGATACTTTTTAGGGCCAGATCCAATACATTAAACCTAAAATGGAGAAACAGGTTCACAAATGGAGAAATCAACTGTGACATATGTGGAGTTGAAGAAGACTTGATACACTTCATTTGTATCTGCCCAGAATATGAAGATCTTAGAAATAGCTCCATTGAACTACGAAGACCACATGCAGAAAACCTAAATGAGATTGTAGGAAGGTGGCTATTTAATCCTCACAACATAGAAGAAGTTAAATACATCTTGGGTAAAGAGTGGGGAAGAAGAGAAAATATGGATCGTTACAACAATGACGAAAATCCATCTCAACAGGGAGAGATATGATGGGAGCTATATTATACTGAAAAATTGCATAGCTCTGGCAATCAGAAGAAAGTGCACTAATATATACATAAATATATAATCATTAATTAATAATATATAATAATAAGAAAATCATTAAAAAAAACATTTAAAATCCGAGATTCTAATAATACCAGTGCCCAACAAAAATGTGTTGAATAAAAAAATTAAAAAAAACAGTTTACTGAAATCATCGAGATTCTAATAAGTGAATTAAAGAATTAAATTAAAGAATTAAAGGTGGTAGTGATTAGAGCCACTGGTAATATAGAGAAAGGTGCTATTAATAATAATAATAATAAAAATAAGCATAGTGATAGTAATGATAATAATATTCATAATATTCATAATATTCATAATAAATCTTATAAGCGTAAAAAGTGCAATAATAAAAGGTGGCAGTGATTAGAGCCACTGATAATATAGAAGAAAAGTGCTATTATAGTATTAATAAAGTTGATAATTATTCTGTGTCCATTCAAAGTATTGCAATCAAGTAGTATATATTAAATGAACATTCCTAGTCACAAAAGGCCAGTTCATAAATATTTTATTTTAAGAAACTATACTTTATTTTATGATTTTTCTATATTTTATGTTTTGTATAATTTTATTCCTTTTTCTTTTTCTTTTTTTCTTTTATTCTCTTATTCCAAAAGTTTACTATGTATTCAAAATATGTTTGCATGGCTACATCCTATGTATGGGAATAGCTGTAATTTATGAAATTTTTCACTCAAAATTTTAATTTCATTTTTTTTAAGTTATCTTTATTTTGTATCAAATTTTTTTTTCATTTTTTTATTTTATTTGTCTCAAATTTCTTCATTTTTCTATGTATCTGAGCAGATGTATTAAGTATTTCCCACTCAGTTTATTTACATAGTATTCAATTTGTGAATTTAGTATTTAGCTAGTTTCAATTTATTTTATTTAGTATTTAGTATTTTCACCGCCAATGCTATTTTAATTGTTTTTTTCACTTTTATTTAAATTTATTTCTTTTTGCTCTCTACAACTATCTTCTCAAGAGTTTATTTTATTTTCTTAGTCTTACTCTCATTTATTTTATGTTTGGTTTTATTTTTTGTCTTCAGAGTGTATACGAACCTGTATTTTACTCAAACCTATAAAATATAAGCTGGAGAGAAATAAAACTCCTTAATTTGCATACAAATAATTTGATTGTATCTTTTTATTGTTTCTATATACGTAACAAAATCAGTTAAAAATTGAACTATTATAGTATTTGTCATAATCTTATTGTAAATAACCAACCTCCTTACTCATTTATGTTTGTTTTATGCGGAGCGTAGTTAGTCATATGAACCTTTTTCACTTAAAATCATAGGAATACGCAAAAACATTTAAATAAAAATTATCGCTAACTAATCAAATTAGGTAAACATTAAAAGTACAGTACACTATAATAGAGAAATGAAGCTTCACATCATTTATACACTATACTTTCAAAGTATAAAACATATAGATTAAGAGTGGACCAAAAAGTAGAGTTAAGGATGAGTATAAAATAAAATATATAAATAAAATAAAAGAACACTGGCATTAGAATTGGCAAAAGTGCTAGAATAATAAAGAGATATAAAGAATAAGATAATTTGTTGAAATAAAAAACAATTATCTTGTTTGAAAAATAAATCTAATAATAAATTACAATCCTATATTAGACTATTAGAATTTGAGACCTATCTAACAAATATTAATATAATGGTAATGTAATGAAGTACCCTCAAGACAATACGAGAGTGTAATGCACCGTGATGTCATAACTCTATACATGAGGGCCAGAGATATCGATAACCATATGAAATTGTTTCGCCACATACAGCCAAATTTATGGAAGAGGTGTCCACCGGCTTACAACCAAACTCGTGACAGATATTGACACTAAAAATGCGGAGAGTATAGTATATGTGTAGGCGAAAGTCGAAAGCTGAAAAGTATTCTGTGAGTAACTGCAAAAGCTTACTTCAAACTCCCGAAAGGGGACATCCTAATTCTGTGACCGGACTTAACACAGCTGAAAGGATTTATTGTTACCTGCCTGCACTACTCGGTTTGAGATCAGGAAGACTCGGAGATACGAAATGACAGAAACACCACTACCATCCAACACAGTAGCTTAAGTAAGCAACTTTCTTCAGCATCACAAACCCAACCTACATAGAGTGTAATTTCATGAATAAAGACAATTAAACAAGAGGGAAAATTAACTACCAAGAAGCCACCGCGGAAATATCTAGGGAACTCGTAAAGGAGAACTTTTAAAATTGAAGATCAAAGCGGAGAAGTGAAAAATCCTTTTCCTGATAATTTATATATCTTACGAAAAGTTGTATATTTGATCCGAGCCAGCCTGAGCAATATCTTAAGAGGAGATCCGCAGCAGGATGACAGGAAATTTCTCTGGTAGCTCTGAGAAATCTTTTTAAAGACAGTGGGCAGTTAACGACAGTTTCTCGTAGATAGGTGAATATATATGGTCAAAAGGTTGAGTGTAACCGTAAAATCCAGGACTTCCACCGTACCCCATCTAACTTATAGAGAAATGAATCCAATACATAGATGTCCGTTCGATTTCATAAACTAATGGGTATGTCTCTCCTTTATAACACAGAGCAAAAATAATATAAGAAATAGTAACATCGCTTTCAAGAAGGGATCTATTTATATTAACCCATCCGGATCTAAACTAAAATAGAACCACGCAGTAGGAAGCATTATATACAGCTGAGATAGTATATGTAGATATCACGTAAAGATAATTTATCAAATAACCCCTGTCTGGGTTGTAGAAGTCAGGACTTTCCCTGATTGGACAATATAAATATAACATAAAGGAAAACATATGATAAGAAATGTGAAAATTTTATTAACTAAATAAGGTATCAGGCAAATGATTACACTCCTCAAGGAGCAAAACAGAAAATATTGGTCATTTGTAATTCCAACACGTGAACCTTAACAGTAAAAACAATGAGTTAATAAATTTATCACTCTATAAGGGTGATTTATACAAAAAACAGAGTAATTATACTCCTGAGATTTGAGGGATGTTTGTTAATTTATCCACCCATGTATCATATGAATTAAGTACTTTTACGTATGTTCAATACATAATACCTATTTCTACAGCAGGAACAAGTATTCATTAGCTTAGTAGATCTGACTCTTGCTTCAATATTTTTTGGTTAGTACCATCAGAATATGGAAGTTTTGAGGAAAGTTAACTAAAGGGCATAGCATGATGGAGCGGGGTTAGCAATTGGTTTATTACATAGGTAGTTCGAAATAGAGGCTTATATAGTACCAAACTACATAAAACTTGCATTTGTTGAATATACATTATTAACTTGAACTTAAGATCTTCTTCTACACTCTTCTAAGTGGTTAGATTGAGTTCGCCATTGTCATATCATCGTAATTCTGAGTTTTATATTATTTTTTCGTTTTATGTACTTCCATTTCTTTCCTTCGCAATACTAGGTAAGCAAACCAGAAGACATAAGAAGAAATATCATAATAAGAAAAGAGTGCGAAAGACTGATAAGATATGAGAGTAAAAAGAATTTCATGATCCTAGGGGATTTCAATGGGCACTTACCATGGTTGGGAAGACAACAACTTGATAAACAGGGGGAAATGGTTTTAGAGTGGATAGATAAGTTTGAGTTGAAACTCTTAAATACATCTGAAGTAGTTGTGGATGGACTCCTCATTCATGGCAAGATGGAATGTAATATTAGGAAGTGTCATAGTGATTTGCTCTGGCTAATATGCTATGAATAAAACATTTTTATTCATCATTGAAATAGATGAAAGAACGCAAGAAGTATGTTGATCTGTTCGGACCATAGATTTATCTCAGTATATATCTTAATGAAACAAGTGAGAAGGCCTAATGGTTGAAGAAAAAGGGAACGATGGTGCAATATTAAAGTATGATAAGTAACAGAACCATTCTGATGACAAGTTATTACAACACCTAGAAAATAAATGCATAAATGCAAAGAGTGGATACATTGGAAAGAGATGAACGAGAATATTCATTAAAAAGCAGTTTGCGGATGATACTCTTTTTATTTAAAAACATACAGAAATAAGAAGAAGAATAAAAATGGTAAAAAAGAAGAATAGAACCTTGGATGAAGTAAGAAAAATAAAACGGCATAAAAATAAATAGAAGAGAATATTAATTAGGAAATAGAAGAATGAAGTGCAGTAAAGAATGATATCAGTTAAATTATGCTCTCTGTGGACAAGATATAATAGAACAGAAGAAACAAAGTGCAAAAACTTATACACAAGAAATAACTATATCATATGAGAAATTTTAAACTAGACAGATGATATAATCTTGATAAAATATACAAGTTTATTATGGAGATATTAAAGAGAGACTATAGGGAATCAGAATATGTAACACTTATGAGCGAAGACTATTTTTTATACTATCACTTTATTGAAATGGTAATATTCTAATACCCTATACGGAGGATATTATAGTGATTAAGAATATCAATTGGTGCCAGATTTTGGCGAGATATAACCATTTGATGCTGTTAAACGGAGATAAAACCGAATTTGCAGCAAGAATGCGAGAAGCAATAACTCGAATGGGAGGTAATTATCATCATAATTAGAGCTTAATTGAGCAAAAATGAACATCAACAAATGGATATCAATAGTGGGGTTTACTTGCCAAATTTTTTCCTTAGTACAATATGTAGGAATATGGATCATTGGGCAATAAGCAGTATAAAAATTCCATGACATCCCTTGATATGAACCAGTTTCGGTTTCATCTACTGGAATACCATTGGCAGAAGGTGCTTACAAAAAGTTAAATGGGAGAGGAAGGTTCACCAGGGTCCTAACGATGGTCTAAAGCCAGAATACTATATAAGGCATTAATTCAGAAGTGAACATCGTAGTTCAGGTTTCTCACATTTTTCATATAATTATAGTTTAACAAAGTGTAACATAAACCTTATCATTCCTGTTAACAATCCAAATGAACAATCATGATAGAAAAAAAGAGGAAATTGCATAGCTTTGTAAATATTTATGAACTCTAAGGTCTTAATTGACATATACTGATTACAGTCATCAAATTCATATATTATGTACTATTTTAAAATTGAAATTTGAAAGAACAAATTAACTTTATTATTCAGGGAAATTAATGAAATTCTTATCAGGTTTTACAGAACATTGTGCTAAGAAGTCGAGGTAATAAAATTCTTTATTACTTCTTTATGCATATGACTGCATGGACATGAATTTCATGATCATGAAGTACACACTAATCATTCAATTGTAATAACTCTTATAATGACGTTCTACTTAAAGGCTTTGACTGCGAGTACAAGTTAGGGAATGAAATCACTGGAGAACTATATAGACTTGTACAGAGTACATAGCGTTCACACATTGTAAATTATAACTAATGCGGACTCATTGCACAAGTATATTACACTGTATGTACAAAGACCTAACATTAATTTGGGAAATGATAATAGAAATGTAGATATATTGTAAAGTTTAACATATACGCGATATATAAGCAAGGGTTGTTAATACAGGATTCTCACTAATTATTCCTAAAACTTGTTATACTTGTTACCAAAATCAATTTAAGCTGCACTAGAGAAATATGTACAAAGGGAGTTCTAACAAGGGTGTCCATAAAATATTAAACCAGTCCGAATTCTTTCCTGCATCAAAATGGACACTGATCTTAGCAGAAAATCAAAACGATTGCACACGTCTACAAACATTTAGGACTAATTTACCAAAACAGATAAGTGGGAATGTTGAGTCTAGATTAATAAATAGAAAGTATGAAAACCACTGTTAATTTGACACTTTAATCGAAATGGAACAACACGAACCAACAACACGGAGATTGAAGGAACAAAGTGGTGGACAAAATAAAAATATCATCACCGAGACTTTATATTAATAAATCAAATGGCAAAAAAATATTGTTTTAAGGATCCACAGCTGCAATCTCATAAAAATAATGGCCCACTACTTTGGCTAGCCAATACAGAGTTCTTCTATTGAGAAAGCAGCTGCAACAAATGCTTAATAAGGGAAAAACATAACTGAAAATGCTGGCACCCCACATTCTTATGGATCCAATGTAATAGAAGTGCATATACACAAAAACAAGAAGTTAGATAAGTTCTGCAAACAATGAACAATCACAGTATACCACAACAGGAAGTAATCTATGGATGGGACTTAGATTATCAACCCCCACATTGCAGTTCTGAGGGGTAAGATTGGAGCATCATCAATGCAGTGGAAAATTTGTAATGATATATAATTAACCTAAAGATTAAAATTTTGAAATCAATATCAAGAAGGAAAAAAGAAGATATTCGTTATAAGGCGACACTATACTTGGAAATGTATATAAAGATCAGAGGATATAAAATGTGAGTTGGATAGCTGCACATGCTACATGCGAGACCAATCGATGTTTATGAGGGAGAGAGGTGGGCATGAGGCGCAGAGAATAAGGATGAGAGAGGGACTTTAGTACACAAGAAGCACACGCGCTGAAAAAATTAAAGCTTGGGGTACTACATCAATGGATAAAGAAAAGATCCTCACGCGATACGCAATAGAAAAGTTCTACAAGGTGATACGCCGAAGATGGAAAATAGGAATTGAGAAAAGCCAGATTATACAAACAAACTCCGTCTACTCAGTGATACTTTCAGTGGCCTATGATCTCAATACTGGGGTTAACCTAAAAATGAAGAAACATGGGTTCTCAAATGGCGAAATAAAAATGATGAACAGGTGATATGAGAATGTTCGGATATGAAGACCTCAATACACTACAATTTGAGTATCTTGCCCAGGAATATAACTGATACGATCTTAGAATCTTATACGCGCATTGAAACTATCAAACGCACCACAAAGAAGAAAGACCTAATCTGTAGGTTTCGCTGGACGATATGTCTATTCAGAATCTTCCACAACAATGGAAGGAAGAAATAATCATCAGTTTTGGCGCGATCGAGTGTGGGAAAAAGAAGAAAAAAGGATGTACTGTCAAACAAAATGAATAATAACAATGGTGCACTATGAGAATAAGGAGATAAATAATTTATGAAAAATTGAAGTAACATTATTAACAAAATTTTGACCATATCAAACAGTATGATAATAGTTTGCGGTTAATTAGGGCATCAGTAAATAAATAATAGAATAACATAATAAAAATCAAATAACAAGGAATAATAATGAATTATTAATAGAGTAATAATAAACTTGAGTTTATAATGAGAAAATTACGACTTTATTAATAAAGAGATGATATAAGATTGATGTTGATATATTTCTTCAAAAGAACTTGTGCCACTGTTTAAAATTGAACATATCATTTCCTCTTTAAGTGCAGTGTAAATTAACGTAATCGAATTATATATAACAGATCATAAGCTTGGCTATTTTTGATATCTATATCAACTTGTAATATTAATTGATTATTACCCCGTATATCTTTATTTTTCTAGAAATTACTATTATATTTATACTTAAGGGCGGAATGTCCTATGCTAACCGTGAAATTATAATGATTATGTCTGTTGATTAGAATAACCATTTTTATGTATCATACGTTCTATAAGCGGTAACACAGTGAAAGTGCAAGATGTGTAGAATTCTCGTTTATCTGAGAAACTCATTAGTTGTAAGTTTGTATATTTTCTTAATTATTTTTTTTATTTTTTTTTCTTCTCACTATCTTATAATCATTAAAAATAGAATGTTCAGATGGAAGATATTTAGGCTAGATTAAAATAAAATATATATATTATAGTCAAAACTGATCGACTCTAGTCACAGTGGAGGGCCAGTTATTTGAGATAATATGATATTTATTCTTATATTAGTGTATTAATCATAAATGTATGTTTAAATCCGTTATTCTTATTATATTTCATTATTCCTTTCATTTTCTTTTTTATGTTCTTGTGAAGAGAGCTGCCTATATATTATTAAGACTAACTGATCCTTGAGTATATAATACACCATTAATGAATTGTGGTTATCTAGTGTAGTTTAGTAATCTTTGCAAAGTATTTTTGGATTTTTTAACATAGTTTTAATTTCTTACTTTAATATGTTACATTATTTATTTCATTATTTTTCTCTCTAACTACATTTTGATTCTGAGTTTATTTCTACCGTATTGTGATTTTTATATATTGTCATGGTCTCTGTGTTGTCATATGTAAATTATTGGTTTTATTTTCTATGAAAGATAAATATCTCATATTTTAATATCCTATTTGTATTTATTTTAGTCTTATTAGTCTATTTTCGTTTCATTTCCATATACTTTGGTCTGGTTTATATAATATTTATCATATTGCTATTTCCATAAAATATTTGTTCTGCTCCATATTAATTCATACATGGTTGAAGGATATAATCTAATCCTATCTTTTCTTTATTGACTCTATTTTAATTTTATTATTGTGTCTTATCTATTGTTTCATAGTATTCTTTTCTATTTCTCATCACCTCGTACCTATTTCTTCATAAGTTAGTTGATGAATTGTTATATCATTCTATTTTATAAAGTGTATTATGATATTAAATACAATGATTTTTTTTTTATTAAAGTCATAAACTAATGGTAACTGTGATGCAAGATTGTTTTAAAGGCTTTACCTACCCCCTCTTTAAATTAATGAAAGAGTAAAATAAAAACAAGGTGCCGATGTATGACAATGTTGCGCCTTTAGATCTCTTTACTTACTGAGAATGAAGTTAGAGATTATTACAAAGCGAGGGGACACAGGTTCACTGCACATGCGGGTAGAGCCTGCAAGAGAGTATATCGTGAGAGTCTTATTTTCCTGCGTATTTAAGTCTAGCCTACCTTCGCAACTCAGACGTTAATTCGAGCACATTTGGTGTGCTTTGCTACAAATGAGAGAATCGACGTTGGTTGCACCTGATGCTACAGCGCAATAATCCACGCAGAGGAGCCCACTGGTCAATTATTCATTATAATATACCAAATTCCCTTTAAACCATATTAACAAGACTGAGACGTATCTTATACGTTAAACCTGCAGAAGTAAGATTTGTGCTCTTAATGAGTATCTTAAATTATTAAAAACTATATGAATAAGAGTTAAAATGTCATATGCCAGTTAAACACTTAAGTGTGTATTACAGCATAGAGAACAAAAGTTTCTGAAATAGTGGTCTGATATGTTTATCTTTAAGTTATTTGGGAGTTCCTGAAGGGTGTTCTGTGCGCAATCTACCTAGGAATCTACGTAATTTAGAGGCTAAGCCTATATTACTTCTAAATCGTCAAATTTATTGCAATCTAATTCTTTTATTTGGATGCGCTCTAGACATTCATATTTATCTATTGGATTGAGTAGTTGGTAAATAGTAATGAGAAATTTTGTATGAGCACCACTAGCCACTAGAGGCTCATGGAGTTCATACTACTGAATTAATGTAAGCCATTTTGGTGTTGTGACACTTCTCTGTTGTCCTTGGGTCTCAAATTTGTATGTGTTTTTTTATATAATTATGCTGGGAAATGGTCGTGTATAATAGAGATATTTTAGGTTCTCAACTCTAAAGGGCTAATCTAACTTTAACAGAATTAGCAACTATTTCAATAAAAAGCTCTAAATGACAGTAGTCTGATTTAAAGTATCTCTGAAAGGGATTCATTTTCATATGAGAATGTAATTTTAGGGATACGATGATGTACACAATACTGGTTGACAAAAAATAAATGCAGCATATCAGATAATAAATAAGGTAAATAGGCTAGTAATCGGCAGAGGGGTGTCACAGCGGATTTTTAAACAAGTCCGGGATATACTGGTAAAAAAATAAAAGATAGTAAATTCATTGGCTAATTGGCGGCAGTCAGATTTGAGGTCTCTCTAAAGTTGTTAATTCATAACTCATATGTAATTTTCTTATAAATTTTTTAATTCTTTACTATTAAATCAATAGGATATACTCTATAAAAATAATAATGACAAAACTAAAACTAAAATTAAAATTATTTACAGTACTAGTGTGTCAAAACATCTATGATACCGTCCTCAAGAGGTTCTTTAGAATTTTCCCATTAAGGTTTTCTATAAACAGAAATCTAGTTGGGCTCCATGATCATTAATTTATTGTTTCAGGGCACATCCATAGTTCAGGGTGAGGATAAGTTATGTTGTCTAAGATCATAACATTTCATGATCATTGTCTTTACATTTCTATATATAATTATTCTGAAACAATACCCCTTACTACTTTTTTCATAGCCATAGATTAGTTCAGAAATAGACGGTGGTTTGCTGATCTTCTGTGCCACTTATCTAAAGATATTACAAAATTGGTAAAAAGTAAATGGTGTATTCAACAAGACAACACAAGTACCTCCTGATATTGGAAGCGCGAAAAGGTAGATTGGCAAGTTGTGAGATTGAGAGAATTACTATAGTTCGTACTCACCGTCTGTATGATATTATTTTTTTGCTTCTCGTATACTGATTATGTTAGGATTATATTTTGAGATTTTGGGATTGGTAGTTGGCGTGCCGCTATTCCTTTGGATGGTGCGATTGCTTGTCCATTATTACTTCGAGATGTGAAAATAGAGCTTAATATAGAGGTGTTCTTGAGAGACAATCTCTTTATTTAATTGTGATGAGTTATGTTTTCGTCAAGAGATTGCTTTTATTGCCGCGGTAAGACATAGAATTTTAACATACTGAAAGATCTTGAGATTGTGGAAGTCTAATAATGATTCAATATTTATTGATACACCTTCACCATATAAGAGTAATGAGTAACCTTCAAGGTAGTTAAACAGTGACAAATCGTATCCTGCGAGAAGTAACTTTCATCTTTCAAATATCGTAGTTAATTAGTAAAGCTCACAAAGCTAGAATATTAACAAACTACCTCGAGAAGTGAAGTATCATATAGCCTATGTTTAGAGTGCATTGCTTTAAACCTACTTCTCAATTTATTGGAAATTAAGGATACCAATATTTACTAACTATACATGGTTAAAGTTGATAATTGTAGATTTTAAATGATAGAGTACTCTTAGGGTTGCCAAATTGCCAATATCAAAGAAAAATTCTATCTTACTTATTGACAAATAAACAGCATTATAAAGTAGTACGACTTCCATACTGGGTCAAGTGTGTTGTTTTTGGAGAATATATTCACAAGGAGACAGACCTAATTGGGAATGTTCAGTATGGTTATATATCATAACTATTCTTGGCAACTCTGCATCCCACAAGGTGTAATCTTTGATAGTCATTCTTAAGTACTGAATTATAGTTCTATTAACTCTTTCCACAGCTCCATTTGATGAAGGAGTGTAAGGTGTTGTCAAAATGTGTCGTATATTATTAAGTTGAAGCATTTCTTCAAACTCTGGGCCGATGAATTCCCGACCATTATCTGTCAATACTTTCTTTGGTATGTTTGGGAGATATGGTAACATATTTTGTTGAAATCCATTAGTCACTGTTTTACACTTTTTATTAGGTATTGGAATTGCAGCGATCCATTTTGAGTGGTGGTCTACCATAACTAATGCATAATTATTTCCTTTCTTGGTTTTGGGTAATTGCAACAGGTCCATAGCCACCAATTCAAATGGAAAATCAGTTGTAATTTTTATGGTTGGTGGAGTATATAATAATATAGAGAAATTTTAATTACTGAATGCTAATATCTTATATAACACGAAAAGCTTGGAAGTAATTAGAAGATCTCTACGCATATCCAGGTCAAATTAATACTTCATTTCATATTAAATAAATAAGGTATCAAACTTGTAAAAGGTTCTTCTATAAGAGATTTATCACCAAACAGATTAAACACACTAGTTGAGACTTTTCAATAGAGTATCGAACGTCATATTTAGTGTTAATTCTTATTTGAAAAAATTCAACTAATGGCCAGCTTGACGTTTAATATTGCTAGAGTCTATTATATATCTATTTTGACTCAAATGATCTTTTAAGATATAGTAAGGCAGTAAAGGGAGATGGACGTATTGTAGCTATGGCCCCTATCTATCGTGATTTTCACATAAATATATGGTATCTGGTAATACACCTTTTTGAACTATGAAGTTAAGATCCATAGTAAATGGTGAGTTAACTTAAAAATAGAGTACTGTCCTAGCACTAACACGTTTAAAACACACGAATCAGCTTTAAAAATATGTGTTCATGATACAATATGAGAACCTTATTTAATATTTTTATATAAAATGCGTCGTTTCCCACTACAAATAAGTGAATGCTGTATATAATAATAAAAATGATGAAATACTTAAATTAAATCTCACTCACAGCAGGAAAAGTCATGTTGCCTAGGTATTCTATATGTAATTTAAATAATTATCTCTATCCGGATGTGATTAATTTGGTAAGTGTTAGAAACTTATCTACTCTACTATCGAACATGTTAAGAATTGTACGTGTCTTTCTCCAGTAAGTGAGTCATACTTTATAGATAACTTTAGTATTATTATATGTGTTCTCAAAGTAGTATTGGGGCACCTACCTAACCCCCACCGAATAGTAATTTAAACATTGAGTCCATACTATTTGATTATCAACACAACCTGAATGCAGTTGGTAATGTATATAACGTATGTATTTTGGTCAAATCATAGACTTAACACGCGGATAAATAATTCATGAATTGAAATAAAGTTGTATCAGCAAGTAAAGTACTATGACTCACTTGTAAAAAATTGTGTTCTTAAGCAAATTCCTTCTCACTTAAATATATCGCGTGACTTAAAGAGTACTAACTCCGCAGACAGATTGAGAAAAGGTAGAAATATTGAAATGATCCCAAAATTAAAGAGATTGAGTCAAGTCAAATTGTCAATATTAAACAAGGTCTAGGGTTCGCTCACCACTATTTAACTTATTAAATGTTGTGAGATAAATTCTATTTCATTCGCCAGTCATATCAACTTTGCCCTTAACAACACAAGTACCAGAGGGAGTGAGTAATATAAATATACTCACTATTAATCATTTGGAGATATATTCTATTTTCTTCCCATCCGAGTTATCAGTTTGCGCTAGTACGATACGCACACATATTATTGTGTCAATAGAAGCTTAAAAAAGGTAGACTTAGCGACTTTACACTCAATAACTCATTGATCAGAGTCAGGACAACTTTAACATTAGTCTAAGGTAACAGTAGAGTATGCCTCTTGTGATAATAAGTTCCAGTACAAGGGTCACCAAAGCTGAGGCACTAACTTGCCTAAGCACATATTTTGAGTGCGACGCTTTTTATATGTCTCTAATCCCTGTTACAGAGTCAACTTGCTATTTTGAAAAGTAGCGAGAGAATGTTTTTTTCGTATTAAAAGTGAGTTAGATAAATATTCTCCTACTTTAATCACTCACTAAGTGTGTGTAGAGAGATAAATATTCCCTAGTAAGTTTTGAGAATTATTCAAGTAGTCGGAATCAGCTAGTTTACAATCTCTTCTAAAATTAATGGCTTGAGCAATATCTCAGAGCACCATTAGATCTTCCTTTTGATGTTCTTATGTGAACTGTATTTGTTAATATGTTTTAGGTTTTTCTTATATTATGGCTCCTAACGACTAATAAAAGAACATAAGCCATTTTATACTGAGAAAAAACTTCTGAGAACATAAGAATAATTTACATCTTCCTGATTGCTCGCCTGGCTATTTACATATTGAGAAATAATTCGTGTCACTGTATGAGCAGCACAGGAGGTATACCTCCGTATGCATTCTATCTTCAAAATTCAACTGTTTATGAACAACCTTGTTCAATACTTATACTTAAATGTTTAGTCTAGTTTGGTGAACCAGACTACGTATCAGTGGATACAGTAGACAAGCTTAGTGCAAAATTCGAGTCGAGCATTTGAACGCATATATATGTTTCCATTCTCCATGAGTGGAAATGACTTGATTGAATATATAAACAATATATTTTCTTAAGGATTTCATATTACAAGATTGACAATATATTATTACTCAACCGTAGAAGGAGCTCATTAACTTATAACTATGTTTTGGTCATTGCAACTAGTGTCACTAAGATAAAAAGTTTTCATCAGTATGAAGAGTTACCGCTAGTGGTATATATAACCGAGTCAAGTTCATGTGATAAAGATCATTATATGTAAATTCTCCAATCACCATAAAAATTATGGTCTTAAAATGATGAGCATATTTTGTACACGAGGCCCTTCAAGTTCTCTTGAGATAGTCTGAGGCTGACTTGCGCGTAATAATCACATAAGTATGAGTAATTACTCTTAGTCTCTAGCCTAAAAGAAGAAATAATCGTTAGTTGAGAGAAATATTTGAATATGTACACACACAATTTGGGAACGTGTGAAGGTATTCCCTGTCTGCAGATATTTTCGTTTTAGTTCATATGAAAGTCATAGACGATATGCTCCAGACTACCTAAAAAATAAAAGACTTAATGTGCTTCACCTTGCACTATCGTCTATTAACATATAGACAATAATTAGTTCAGTAACTAATAGAGATGATAACGCAAGTAATTGATTGGTAGATTTCCATCATGGATGAGCAGAAAAATATTGCCATAGGTAGAAACTGCCTTATAATTAAATTTACATTTGTTAGCTGTCTCCACTCTTGTTATCCAGGTCTTCCACGTTTCTCGGTCAATAATGTTGATAGGTTTGTTTTTGTTACTCCATGATTACATGGTTTAATTAAGGACCTAGTTCAGTTACAAAATAAACCGGTTTTTGGGATTCGATGCGAGTCGAAGTTGAGGAACACTATGTTTTCAGGAAGAGGAAATAGAGTCACTTATTATATCGCATGTGAATCAGTGCGAATCAGGGATCGGAGTACTGTCGTCGGATTCATGATAGACAAACTATGAAGTAGAGAGCGTGCGATAACTCGATTGGTTGCAGTAGGGTCTAGGTTTTATTTTATGTTTCTGGAGGTTAATTAATTTAAGTGTTCTAATGAGTTGTGTGAAATAATAAATAATAATAATATGTATTTGTAAAGCTATATGGTGGAATAAGGGTTTTTGATAAATGAAATTACTAGATCATGAGATGAGGAGTGGTGAAAGAGGTTTAATGTATGAATTTAACTGTTAATTTAATCGAGAAATATTTCATGCCTTGTAGACTAAAAAGCATGTCTATTAAATTAGGAATGGGGAAACTGTCTCCTCTGGTGATTTTATTTAATGCGCGGTAATCAATGCATAATCGTATAGTGCCATCAGGTTTGCGGATTGGCACCACTGGAGCGGAATACGGTGACTTACTTCGTTGAATAATTCCGTCCTTCTCTAGCTGTTGACAACATTCTTCTACCTCTCTCAAAACTGGTCCTTGCAGTCTTCTTACGGGCACTTGGACTGGATCTTCTGTAGTTGTCTCTATCCTATGTTTGAGGATGGATGTACAACCTACATCAGAATCCCCTAAGCTGAGTACTGTGGGATATTTAGAAAGGAGGGTTAATAACTGATTTCTTTCTATGGGTGATATGTCTGCCTCCTCTAGACGAAATGCGTTTGTTAAGTTTTCTGGGGTCCATGATTCATAATCATTTTTCTTTTCTTGATTAAGTTCCACCAAGTTTATGGCTGGACACTCTTTGCCTATTATTTCTAACTGGCCGATCTTCTGGCCCCTTTTTAATTTCTGTATTTTATCAGTAGTATTTTGAACCATTATGATGGTTTTATTTTGTTCTAGAGATAATACTCCTGGTCCCACTATTACTTTATCATTTGGGTTGTTTTCCAGTAGGATCAGGTCTTCGTCAGATATGTTGAGGAGATTAATACTAATCTCTAAAGCTGAAAAACTTTTGGGTGGTATGGTAGTGGTTTCTGCTACTCTACAATGATATTCTTTTTCACTGGTGTGTCGGACATCCGTAGAAACTGGTGTCACCATATTTTCTCGTCGTAGGACCAATTCACCATTATGGGGGTCAGGCAATAGATGTTCTTCCCGCAATATGTCATACCCAATAACTAGCTCATATTCAGTGATTCCATCAGGAATTATTACAAAGGTACTTGCTTTGGTGTAATAAGTAGGTGAAAATTCCAATGAAAGGGTAACTGCTCCCATTACAGGGAAAAGTACTTGTCCTATTCCGGACACTCGTTTGAATGGTGTCTCATGTAATGGGTATTTTCTGTGATCCAATTTTTCAAACAAACTAGCAGATATTAAACTTATACTAGCTCCTGTATCCACAAAAGCTCTCACATTAATTATTTCGGGTTGCCCCCTGATGTTTACATTAAGTAATAACGTTTCTATTGTTGTGGAGGTAATATGTATACCTATTATTTCACTTTGGTCAATCTTTTCATCCTGTTCATTTTCTTTAGCATTAGGAGTGTTCTCTAGTGGATTTTCTTCCATCATGATTTGTTGGTCAGTTTCTTTACTAAATTGATCAGTATTTGTTATTGGAGTCCTTTCTTCCTGAGACCGTTCAGGATATGCTTGACCCTCTATGTTCTCTATTGGACAAGGGATTACAAGTTCTAAACCCGAATTTTTATCTTCTGACTCTGATGTGCGGTCTTCCACATCAGAGTGACCTAGTTTCCCTTCTTGGCTGTTGTACAATCCTGCCCCAAATGTTCTCCTCCACAATAGGGACAACATAGTCGCACATTACCTCTAGTAGGGCAGTCCTGAACTACATGTCCTTCTTCCTGGCATCTCAAACATTTATTCTTTGCACTGTAGCAGTTATCAAACGTGTGCCCTCTCTTTCCGCAATGCTGGCAGAAAGGCCTAGCGCGACATCCCTCATGTAGTCTGTCTTGCAAAACTGACAGACTGGCTCAGATATCTTATTGAGCATTATTGACACTTCTAGGGGGCCATCTTTGTTCTTTGTGCAACAGGTGTTCTGTGCATTAATCTAGTAGTTGTGGTATGCCCTGATTAAGTTTCCTCTGTGGTATGTTTGGATCCACCATAAGGTGTGGTTGGCAACAACAATTATTTTGCGGAGAAGCGGCCACCATATTAATAGGTGTAATGTTTGTGAGATCAATAACTTCAGGTTCCTTTTTTCGGCTGTTATTTGTTAACAGATGTGTTTCCACCATAGTCACTAAGCGCTCCCAAGGGACCTGAACACCCATTGTGGACTCTACTGTATCCAATGTAGCCTCTACTTGAACTTTTATATTATGCGGAATACTCTCCAGGAAACGTTTTCTAACCAGTTTCATTCCTCGAATATCAGAATCAGGGAAAGCTCTCTGAGCCAAACCCTCCAATCTCAAGGCATATACTGCTGCCGACTCATCTTCTTCAAGAGTGGCTTCCATGAATTTTTCTAGTTCAGTTTTCTGCTCTCGGACTATCTCATCTTTATACCATTGAAGGAGTTTGATTTTTACATCTTCATAACTGAAAGTATTAGTTGCTATAGTTTTATATACATTTAAGATGGGTCCTTCCAAATGGGATCCCAATAACGGCAACTGCCCCTCTATTGATCCAGGGTACATTTTTTCACAATAATTTTCAAATCTGTCAAGAAATTGGACTAGTGTTTCTCCACTGCCTTTCCTGTATTTTCCTGGTGGCATGACCTTAATAGGTCGATTCACTGTTAATGCGTCCACCATGGATTTCATAAGTTTCATCATTTCTGCATTTTGCTTTAATACTTGTTGTACTGTTTCATTACTTATATCATTGTTGCTTGACTCATTTCCTGATGGATTATCTGCTCCTGTCACCTCTTCTGTCTTTTCTTCCGGCATTATGTTATATTAGTTCGAACTGGTTATATTTAACCAATACGGGAAAGGACAAGGGAAGGGAGAAAAGCGGAACAATAATAGGTAAGAGATAAGTGTATAGAAGGATGTATATTGATGGCTGCGACAAGTGTATTGATTAAGGTGTTCCTGAAACAGTGCAAGAGATGGCAATAAGAGGACGCACGAACTACGCCGCTACATTTATATATGGTGCTGGCAATAAATAAGAATTGAATGTAAGATGGGGGACTTCTCTAAGCTTTTCTTTATTGTATTCGTTTAAGGAAGGAAGAAATGCCCTCTCTCCTATTGAAATGGCAAGACAATTGCTTCAGACCAAAAGGGTCCTGCTGCGTGTAGAATTGGACACACTCGTCCACTGAAACTGGAAATTAAAAATAATCCAGGAAAGAATGGTGCATAATAAAAAGGGATGGTGCTATTGGGAAAAAGAACAGTAATTACTTACACAAAAAGTTTAAATCGCAAGCCAGTAATGCAAAAGCGCAATGCAGGGTTTTAAAAGAAGGATGTGAACATTTAAGGCTATATTTATAATTTATAGAAGTTTAAGATGCGTAACTATGTGCTTAAATGTTATCTTAATAATAATAATTTAATAATTTAATATAATAAATATTCATATATATATATACTTAATAAATAAACTGACTAACTAACTAATTCAATAATATTTAAATATTTGTAATATATATATTTAAGTATTAACAAAAATTATTTAGATGTAATTTAATAATTAACTCTATATTTACAAATTTATATTTATAACTTTATAATTTAATAATATATTTAAAAACATACCTTCACCATCCTGGGGTTAGTGATTGGGGTTAGTAGGATTAATGCTAACCCACCACCTGCTACTTTATAAACTTCTTTGATATGTTGATATTTATTGTTCTTGATATTTGTAATATAGGAAAATTCCACAATAATGGTTGATGGTGTGTTCCTTTTGGATATCTTCTTAGTTATTTAGTGGTGGTCAACTCAAGAGTTTTAACTCCCAGACTTGTTCCCTGTTAAAAATAACAGTGATCAGGTCGAGTTTGAAAAATCATATCTTGAATCAATATAAATCTATTTTGTGCATTTATTTCATTCTTTAGAACTTTAAATATCTAACTACCCTTGTTAGGGGAATTAAAGCTTTCCTTCAAATTTGGTACTGTCTTGGAGTTAGATATCAAGCTTCAGTATGTCCCTCTTTTCTGTTTACAATGCTCACACACTATCTTGAAATTTGTTACGGTTCTCAGTATATAAGCACATAAAATGTGTAATCGCTGTTTACTTGTGAATATTATAGATGCCGTAAGGAGAGTGACGACAGTAGCGATCCGATACCTTCTTTTCGAGGAGTGAGATATCACTTGGAGCAGATTCAGTGATCGTCGAGAGTGAGATAAGGCCGCATACAGGTGACACTCTGTTATGGCTGCTCTGGTTTGGCACAAGTTATATCAATTCTCGCCTTATGGAAAATGAGCTGTGATGTTGTGCAGTAAGGAGATCTTCTTTAAGATATCAAGGAAGTTGTCTAACGGCAAAGATATACACAGAGCGATGCAATTATGAGGAGCGCGAAGAACCAGGGATTGTTCTGAGAAGAGAGAGGTAATAATCTAAACAAATTTGTTTTGAAGTTATTTATTTATGTTTATCTAACAAGTTGTCAACTACTTATATTTATTTATTCAGCTTTTAATTCACTTGTTAAAATACTCTTTTTGAATATGAAAAAGATTTATTCAACAAAATAGATACTCTTGTGTATCAAAAATCATTTCCATCATAAATACTCTGAAAAATAAGAAAACTGTAATACCACTTTAATATATACTCTCTGGTAGTGTTGATTATTTCTTAATGCTTTCGCTTTTTTTAAGATATTCCACTTTTCCTCCCCTGTTTTCATCTCGACTAAAAGTGGTCTTGGTTTCATTGGGAGAGGGTTATTTCGTCCTAGCCTTACTGTCTTAACAATTTCAAACTCTGTCATTCCTATTTCCTTAAATATTTCAGAGCTAATTTCTCTGTCATTTGCTTCATTTTGTACCCGGTTTATGTCATTTTCCTTTAAATTGTATATTACCAGATTGTTTTTTCTCTTTCTTTTGTCTTCTATTTCAAACAGCTCTTCTCTTATTGTTTCTGTAAGCTGCTTCCTGTCCATTTTGGATGTCCCATTTTTCATTTCTCTTACCATTTCTTCTATTTGGCTTTGTTGTAGCTGAAGTTGTTGTTGTTGTTGCTGAAATTGTTGTTGCTGTTGCTGCAATTGGACTTGTAGCTGTTGAAGCTGCTGTTGTTGTTGTTGTTGTAGCTGCTGAAACTGTTGTTGTTGCTGCTGCATGGTTTTTTGCATTTTTTCCATGTTTTCAGCAAGCTGCTGCTGTTGTTGTTGTTGTAGCTGCTGCATGGATTTTTGCATTTTTTCCATGTTTTCAGCAAGTGAGGCTACCATGACCTTCAACTCTGGAGCATCCGTCACAGAAGTGTTCATTTCTATCTTCGGCCCGCAGCTAAGGCAGTTCCACCATATATTACTCATTTCTTTTAATATTTTATATTGATTTTTGGTCATATCAGCACAATGTTGTGTGGTGTGGAACCACTCTTTGCATTGGTTACA